>JAUZNC010011674.1:0-30334 GCA_034780395.1 Vannuccia rotundouncinata | reverse complement strand
AATTAAAAAATGAAGATAAATGAAGAATAAAGGAAAATGATGGATATCGTTCATATTCTCACCTCTTTCATTTATTTTATTATTTATATTTTAATGTATAAATTAATTATATATTTAGGAGATTAATTCACAATAGAAATATTTAGGTTAAGCATTACATTTTCTATATCTAAAAATATGTACTTCAAAATATAAATGGTTATTAATATTACGATTTCAAAAAATAATATTTTAATTAAAAAAGTATATAATTTACATTTTGAAATTATTTGATTTTTGAAATGGTTCATTTAGCTTTTACTATATACTATAAGTGAATATTTTAATTATTATAATTGTTATATTTTCTTTTACAAATAAGCTTCTTTTAGCTAAAATTAATGATATTTTAATTTAGTGGATTACTTTATATATCTTAAATGAATAAATTATTAAAAGCGGCTTTAATAAAAATTTGTATTTGGTATTATTACAGATATTGGCTATATATATTTAAATATCTTGAGAAATTTGTTATTGCAAATTGTAGTCCTCGTTTAATTTTATTTTTATTTCTGTTTTCATCGCCTGTCAGTATTTCACTTTTCAAGGATTGTCAGCACGTCTGGTATTCTTTACTAAAATGTATTCTTTAATTTATTTCAGTGTAGCGGTGTAATTTTAAACAGCGCGCGTTTTTATTTTAAATTTTCTTCAATTGTATCTATAATTTCGTCTTTTTAATATGTGACTCTCTTACAACCTCCGATTATATTTGAAAATATTGATGCTCTTATATTTTCTCTAAACTATAAATAATAAATAATATTAAACAAACTCTATATTATTACATTGGAAAATTGTTTTTTTTCAAATTGAGGAATTTGAAACACAATATAAACGTTTCCTTATATTTATTTTCACTTAACACTAATATTTGTTGTAAATTATTTTCTTCTTTATAGAAACGTAAGCATATTTGACTGTGACCTTTTAGGCAACTCAATTTTTACATAATTTATTTATATGTCATTTTAAATCTAATTGTTCTAAATGAAATTCAAAACAATGAACACACTATTTTAATTGCATTTTTCAGAGTAGATTTTACGAAAAATTGTTTGTTATACAAAATTAAAAGACACGTAAATTCGAACTATTTAAAAATAGTATATTCTGTATCATAAACCAAAGAAAAAAATAACAATTCTTTCCAAACAGTTCTTTTTAAATGTTGCGGCGTTAACTCTATATTATAAAATAATAAAATTAAATAATATAATATATTTCAAATATATTGTAATAATAGTTTGTAGTTTGTGACGTGTGAACTTTATCCATAACTGGCTTTATTGTGCTTTTATATACCGCCCCGCTCCCCTCCTGCATAAAATGTGTCATCATGATGATAGTCCAGGATGTTTTCTGATAGATATTGTTGCAAAAATTGGAAAAATCGAAAAATTTATTTTTTTAGCAGTTAAAAAATGTATTAATTATTTTTTTTGTAATATTAAAAAAAGTTTCAAAATATTTTGGATGTGGATTCATGTTGATTACAATTTTATGTAGATCATTATCACATAATATAAGCTATTCAATGATTTACATTTATTTTGAAAATCGTCCAAATGGCGGTCTATTAAAGTAAATATTGCGCTAAAAGTCACGAGAACTTACTATTCTCATATTGTTCAATAAAAAATGTCAACGAAAATAGTTGAGGGCCCCCCCCCCCCGATAAAGCTAATTTAAAATTTAAAAAATTAAAAATGCGTTTTTCAAGTTCATTTCGTTTATTTAGATAACATAATTCCAGTTTATTTTCTGAACTGATTCAAAATAATGAATTTTATATACGTCCATTTTAAATTAAGCACAAATGGATGCACATTAAGCTATTAATTTTATTTGTTTTTTGAAATGGATGTCAATAGACATAGTATAATGCAAAACAGTTTATTGAAATATAAGACGATTTAATGAAATTTAACATACCTTCAAAAACAACTCACATTTTGAAATTTTATCCGTTTTGGGCGTTAATGCATATCCACTTTGCACGCATTATCATTTTATTTATGTAAAATAATTTATTATTTATCCTGAGGGAATACAATTATATTTGAATAAATGCAGAATCTTTTGTTTTAATTTTCTTAATTGTAATGCTGTTAAACAATTTTATTATTCTCAAAATATAATATTTAATACCTCTTATATATACATATAATGATAGAACTGTTCTCGTTTGAGGTAACTAGTTATTTTTTTATATAAATTTGTGTTCGATACACGAAATTTTTATCAATTTAGGTGAAAAACTAATTTCTAATTTACTATTGCATATTCGAAATATTCATATAACATATTTGGTTGATTTTTTCAGGAAATGTACAAATAATTATTTTTTTAAAGTAATGAAAATTTAAAGATTTAACTGATACTCTCAACTATTTACAAACAATTTTTACTGCGAACATCTTTTTTACTATAGACAAAGTTGGAGTAGTTTTATATAGTTTTTTTACAGTTTTTTTATAGTTTTTTTACGTAGTTTTTCCTACGCAATTAATATAAACAATTTGAATGCAACGGATTATAATATGAAAATTGGAAAAATATTTAATGTGCTAATTTTTTATTTTATAAAACAATTATATTAATTATTTCTTTCAATGAGTATTAATATTGAATTATACAATAAAATTATGAATCTCAAATTGAGTTAAATACATTTTAATATTCATTCATAGTATGAAAGGGCATTTTCTATTACATATCATTTTTTTGATATTTTGTTCTTTTTTGTTACGGATGCAATATTTCTAGCTATTTCGTATAGCTCTATACAAAGTATAAGTCAAAGCGTGACTCAGAGTATAATTAAAATGAAACCCAAAAGACAATCCAATCTATTTGTGAACAATGGTTGCATGTTAAATTATTAAATTACTTGATTTAAAATATTTCACTGAAGGAAATAACAAATATCAAATTGTTGAGAGCTATTAATCAAGTAATTTCCAAAAAATCACCTCACCTCATAATAGTTTGCGTATTTATAAAATATCTGATATTAAATAGTAATCTCTGAAATAAATTTTAAATAATTTCGAATTAGTTTGATAAATTTGGAAAACGAAATATAAAAGAATGAAACAAAAATATATATCTTCTAATTTAATAGAACGTACAAAAAATATATTTACGAAAAATAACTAATTATTTAATAGTGAGCTAATAAATTTTTATATATATGTTAATAATTATTTTAAGCCAAAATAGCAAAAAGTTAATCAGATCAAACAAAAAAATAAATAAATGAATGAATGAATTAAATTAAATTACATTACATTTTAAAATTATTTGTGTTTGCAAACTTAATAAAAATATTTTTTAGTTCCAGTGTTTTGATCCTTAAAATAAAACCATTCGTTATTAATGTTAAGACCTTGTAAATGACCTTTCTATAATAGGTCGAATTTCCGAATGCAAAATACTGCATATAGGTATCAATTAAATAAAAAAGTATATATAGAAATTGTAATAATATTTCTTTCAATACGGTAAAGAAACCGAATTAATTTTGAATTCAAATAAGACACCCCACCCCGACCCTTATTATTAAACATTTTGTTTCCCGATTATATAAAAATGTGCACAAATTTAAATACTATAAATACTAAATAATATGCTTACTACTAATGTTTATTAGCGTAGTATAAATTTCAATTGTACACAAATTTATTCTTGTGTGTTGTTAAATATAAAATTATTATATTTATCTGACTCATTTTTTTCGCCCGCAATGGAGAACATAACAAATTTTAAATTTGTGATCGAGATAAGTTAAGTCATTTAGTTTTATTTAGTGTCATATTATTCTTTATAAAGTTGATCTAAGATGGAATAAAATGCAAATGATGTGACCAGGCTAATGAATTTAAATTGATATAAATGTGTAACCTTTGTCAGTGCATTGCAACAACTCCTTACCGTTATTATATATAATGTTAGTAGCTAGGCCACTCTATAGTGAGTATATATATAGCCACACTACACATAAGTAAAAAGGAGATGTTGTTTACAAATCGCATTGTCTATTATGAAAAAACACTTGAATAGAAGCAAGCTTCGTATTATCAAAAAATCATGTATAGGAAAAGTTTTTTAATTAAGAAATTCACCATCGTATAGGAATCCTTACAAAACTCATAAAGATTAATTAAAGCTAATTAAAATAGACAGTATTCTAATATTAATACATACGATGTTATATTAATACTTTTGTCATCCTAAATCTATTGCCTGTCATTTTTGGTCATTTTGGTTATCTGGTATATTTATTCAGTCTTTTACCATATTAAAAATACAATACCTTAACTCTTATGAATTAATGTATATATTAATGTACCTATACCTGTACTTTTATACCCTCATAATTCTGTATTTTATTATTATTTATTCCTCTTACAAGGTATTTGTACTTTTACTGGAAATAAAGCCATTTTTTTATTATTATTATTATTATTCAGATGAACTATTTTCGTTTTATATAGATCGTATAGAAAATGGGATCAGTTATCATTTATTTTTTTAACGTATTTAACATATTTTTAACATTCTTTAAAATGTCTATTTTACATAAGCACAATTGGCCTGCGCGCACTGCTAATTACTCCAAGTTTCACTAAATCTACGGAAAAGCAAATACATATTAGTAAATACTGTTTGTGTAATATATAGTGTTAGTTGACTTCAAGGACTCAGCAACCGATTGAATTAATTCTATAGAAACAGAATACTCGATATTCGCTAAAATAACAACTATTTCGAAGTAAGACGGATTGCAAACGGTCAAAAAAATGGGCCAAAAAATAATTTTTTGAAAATTATAATAAAATGAAACAACATTTTCACATAAAATCAATAATTTTTTATCATAATTCAAACTACAAAACTCAAAAATGTCAACGCCTATATAATTCATATTGTTAAGTTTCTGTATTGTATCTGTCAAATTGTACGTGAAATTGTATATGCATTTTTGTTTAATATAATTGAATAATTTTTTTTAAATAAATTATGTTTAATTGTGTAAATATACATGATAAAAATTTGACATTTTAACACCTTTTATTATAAAAATTATATGTTATGTTTTGCGATATATAGTAACTAAATCAGAATGATTAAATTATACAATTAATATAAAAGGGTAAATAAAAAGACTCTATTTGATAAAATTAACGCAAATAATTCTACAATACAAACCAAATTAATTTAAATTTAAAAAAAAAATTGCTAAAATTGTATTCAGTTTGGATTATTTTGTATTTTTAATTAGCGGTTAATTTCTTCACGGGGAGTTTTTTTTTAACTTTTATTATACATTTTGCATTGGTTTAATTGTATATTTTTATATTATGCGTTTCTTCGCCATATTATATATGTGAAACTTGTGAAACTTGTGAAACGTTGGTTTAGGCAACCACAAACACTTATTATAATAAAATCGTAAAAAATTTTCTTTAGATATCTAAATGTTCAATATTGCAGAGAAAATAGTATTTCGAGTTATGAGCAATTATGTAACAGTCTGAATTTTTCCTTTAAACAATATAAATAATATTAAAGGATGCATATTTTATCCAAAAAATTATTTTATTATAAAAACAGGAACATAAAGAACTCAATTACAGATGACAAGTTTCTGGCATTCTAAAGAAATACTTATTACAGCTCAGTGTGAACTGTGCTGTCTAAATCTTGATAAACCTTTTCGTCTACGGGTGGTGAACTTTCGTTGTTTTCTTTCTCAGTGGAATCTTCATCAGGATTTGCATCTGCCTGGTAACCAAAGTAATCTCGAGCCCCTGGTAACAGACCTTTTGTTAATTGGATATCTTTGCCAATTACTTTAGAAATTCTGTCATATTCTTGGGCATAATTATAAAATTGTTCCATTTCGTCCTAAAAATGTTATAACAGTTATCATAAAATGTAAATATATTATTGTTTTGTATTTATGTTATTAATAGGATTAACATATTTTTATTCAAAGGAGACCGAATGAAAAATTATAATTATTCGTTAAGAAATTGAATTTCATGTAATATCATTTTTTCTCTCGGCATGAAGTTTTACCTATATATAAGATAATAAAAAAAAGATAAAAATTTATCATCACCTCAGGAATTGAGTCAATGTCTTCCTCCTTGACAAGGTTTCTAGGTCGTTCACCTTGGACTAGTTCCAAAATATTTAAGACGACTGATTTTAGCTCTGGTTCATGCGCAAATTCATCCAACAATGCCTTCATAAAATCTGTAGTTTTGACAGCTTCAGATCCAGAAGAAAAAATTAAAAACTTTATGTTATCTATTGTGTCTGAGTATGCATACGTATCTTCTTCTGGGGATTCATTCTCTCCCTCAATAGTAACATTTAGTTTTTCAAGATTCAAACTTTCATCAAACTTGAGTGCACATTTTGCAAGATCGATTCTTTTATTAATCAGCTTATCCCACCAAATATTAACTGCCAGGTTGCTTCCAACCGAATCAACATGGTGTATCCACCTAAACGGAATATAAAGACAATCTCCAGCCTCCATAACAG
The DNA here is from genome assembly GCA_034780395.1 of Vannuccia rotundouncinata. NCBI lineage: Eukaryota > Metazoa > Platyhelminthes > Proseriata > Coelogynoporidae > Vannuccia > Vannuccia rotundouncinata. The sequence goes on along the minus strand of JAUZNC010011674.1, from coordinate 23,731 downwards.
CTTCGTGAAATTGAATTCCTGACATAATAGGAAACTTTTCAAGATCAACCCGTTCAACATCCATTGATGAATACGCTCCGTCTTGAACATCGATTATTTGCGACTCCGAATCGATATAGCGAGTTGTATTGATCATGACCAACCTTTTACTTCCTCTGTAAAGACAGTTGATATTTTCGTAGCTATCGTGATGAAGAACAGATTTGGTACCACCACTGCTCAACCAAACAACAAAATCTTTTAAACCTCTTTTATAATCCTCACATTGAATACTCCAAGGAACAACAATGTCCTTTTTAAGATATTGAGGTACTCCATTTACCATATAAATATCAGAAGAATTGTAAGTGTCCAAAAATTCTTTAAAATTAATGGATTTGGTGTCTTTTTGTCTAGATTCTTTCTTTCCAAATTCCGCGGAAATATTAGCTTCTGGACCATTAGGAATTTGTGATTTTAAGTAAGCATCATTCCACAAAGAAAAAGCTGGCGAAACTTTCCCCGCACCTTTCATGAGCAAAGGTCGGTTTTGGAGGACATAATCATTCAAAAAGTTTTGAGGACTCAAATATCCATCCGAAGTGTCGATTGAATTTATATCTCCACTCTTCCCAATTGGTTCAAGATGACCTTGTAGCTTCTTTTCTTCTTTTTTAACTGACGAACTATCCTTCGTCGACTGTTTTTCATTAGAAGGAACGTTAGTCGGTTGGTCTGATGAATATTTTGAGTCGGTATATTTTTGATCGACATCAAAATCTTTTGAGATTTGTTTTTGTTGTTCAGTTTCAGAAGTTGGATTAAAAATGATTGCCAAAAATATGACAATCGACACCGCCAAGTTTGTTTTACTAAACATGGCAATAGATCTATTGTATTACTAGAAAATGAACTGTAGTAATTATTGTCCTTTTATAGTTAATAGGAAGACTACAATAAGCCAATACAATACGACTTGTAATAATTGGAAAAGCCAGGCAATCAGAATTCCAGATTACACTACATTTCATTACTCTATAATCGCAATGTTTAAATTTGTGAAATAACGAAATGAAGGCGACCAAATCTAGCTACATCGTTGGGTGCAGATAAAAAAGTGTAAAAATATAATATAAATCAATAATAGAAGTAAATATTTACACTATGAAGATTATAAAGTAGTTATGAAATTTATTCATTGCCACAAATATTAAAATATGGGATGAATTAGCTAAACTTGTAAATTGCTCCGTTAATCAGTCTATTAGAAATAATCTTTCAGTGTATCTCAGGATATGCTTTTCTAAAGGCTGTTCGATAAGTCTGGACACAGAGAAAATAAACAAAAATTATATTTTTACACTCAGTTATTACACTCATTTTGTACGACAGTGCATATTATATTGGATTTCTTACAGAAAGTTTGTAATGCGGCCAGACTTCTCAAACTCCCTGTATAATACATATATAATAATGAAAACTTTTGTAATTTTGTATATTTAGAAATATTCGATTTTTATATAACTTATTAACCTGAATACAAATTAATTTTAAATGTTTTATAATTAGGTACTATTTATTTCATCCCAGAATATGTATAACATAAATATTTTATTTACAATTATTATGGAACCTTTCATAAGACAGATAAAAAAAACAATAATTCTATACTAACATTAATATAATAAAATTTAACAAAAATTCTTCTATAATAGTAAAAAATGCAAACTTTACCTATGTTGCGCTATTAAATGGTATACACTTATTATCTATTCTTGAAGTATATAATCCAAATAGTCATTTTTACACTTAGACGTTTTTGTTGTACAATCAAATGCAACATTACAAATTCATGAAAATCATTGTACCAACCTTCCCACCATGACTTTTAGTTGATAAATTATTTAATATTAAACAATTTTAAATTAAATAACGTGTATATCAATATACCACATGAGTAAAATAAAACATTTATTTAAAGTCTCGGATATTCATCATCAACGAATCATAATTCATAATTATATATTGTTGTTAAATTTATAATTAAATGTATTTATTTAGTGTAGTCACTTTTCGTGGAATAACAATTATACAATAATAAAATTTAGTAATATGGTTTCCCGTAAAAAACGGAATTTTAAAAGAAAATACTAAATTTATTGTTGTGTACACATTATATATTATTATATTATATTACAAATTTATACTGATAAATGTAAAAGTAATAAATCTATTTTAATTAATTTATTATAAAAGTGTAATATGTATATATATATATAGATTTTATGCATCAGAAATAAATTTAATGCTGTGAAATAATCATGACAAATTAAATCTAAATTATATTTTATATTATATAGGTTCTTTAATTTTATTATAGGCGAATAGATTCCTTTTAAAATATCTATATTAGTTGATTAATATAAGATTCTTATTTAATAAAGAATAGCAATGTATTACATTTTGTTTGTAAAAATAGGCACGGAGCAACAATAAACTATACTAGAGAATAATTTTTAAACGTGTGAATCGTATAAAACTAAATTTAATCGTTTAAAACAAAAATATAACAACAGTTACTATTTTTAACTCCATGTAACAGTTAATTTGCTTTAAACAGCTATTATTACACCATTTTTACTACTTTGAGTAACAGAATAAGGCAGACTTGTCGTTAAAATATATGCTATTTTATTTGAATACGTGTTTATGTATAAATTTATAAAACGTGTTTATATTAACATTCACAGTACTGAATATATAAACTGTTTAAAATTATGGCCGTTTATGACATTTCTGAACCGATTCTGAAATGTTGATAAATAAAATATGAATTAATTCAGGTTATCTTCTATTAAATTTATAATTTTACTTGTATAAGTTTTAAAAAGTGTCATAATATGATACAAATATTAAAAGGGTCACAGTAATATAGTTCATATTTATATAATGTTCATAATAATTATTGATGCAATTAAATTTATATATTTGTAAAAAATGTCAATATTATTGGTAGATCAATTTTTATTTGAATATACCAATAATATTTAGGCGTCATGAAAATTAAATGGTATGCGTGACAGTGTATAACAGGGGCGGATCTGGGAGGGGTAGATGGCCGTGCCACCCCCCTTGGACAAATTGTGCGCCTAATCTAATAAATAAAATCGCCTATATGTAAAATAAACAAAAGTTCTATTAGATCCTAAAATAAGTTGAAATTAATCAGGCGCCTAATTTTTAATTCAAAGACGCGCCTATCTCAATACATATTACAGGTTTTTTGGCTTTTACATACCACGGGGGAGAAAAAAGTTTTTCTTCAAATAATCAAAATATAGATGTGGGTTCATGTTTATTATAATTTTATCTGGTTGAATATCACATATTTAGTGATTTAAATTTATATAATATCCATTTTTATAATAAAAAAAATAAAAATAGTAAATGTGGTTTGATGGGGATGGAACTGCTCTCATGAAGTAAATTTTGTGCTAAAAGTTGTAAAACTTCATTATAAAAAAATCGCGAGAGCTTAAACTATTTTCAAATTGTTCAATAAAAATTCCACCGAAAATAGCGGTATATGGATAAGGTTAATACATACATCTCTAAAATATGAGTCATTTCTGATAGAACGTGCAAAACGAATGATTTATTTGTAAAGTTTTAATGTATTTATCAATGTGTATAATATAAATATTTTAAAATGAAAATATTTTTACATGTTTTTGATACATTTAGTATTGTATTGTTAATTATACATACTATGTAGTAGGAATAGGTGTGCAAATAAATGATGTAGCTAAATAGATATTTTTTAAATGTAATCTGATTTTGTATAATAATGTTATAAAAAGCTTTAATATTCCTTTATTAAATATTTATTGATTAATTTTTATAAATAGTCTTAAAAATAATAATAAAAAAATTTATATTATTCTCATACGTTTTATAAATTAATGTAATATATTGTATATTTTGTAAATAATTAGCAAAATTATAAATATTTGTTGCTTTCGGAGACTCCATCAAAAATAATAGCTATATCAGTATTTTATTTCATTTTCAAAAGAGCGTCTAAATTTTTATGAAAACATCTTTTAGCTCCTATCAAAAGCTGTGCCCCCCTGATAAAATTTCTGGATCCGCCCGTGTATTATATGTTTACCAATTAGAAATTATATTATAAATATGATTTTTTATTTAACAAACAATTTTAAAGATTTAAAATAAGCTATATCAATATTGATTTGAAGATAAATAAATTCGAGCGTTTGATGTACCTTTATATAGCTTACGTTCAACTTTCATTGTCACACTTCGTCACAAATTTTGAGGTACCTTCCCCGCCCCCCCCCCTCCCTTCCTTCAAAAATACGTCCCATTTTGGCAAACCCCTGGAGCAATGCAAGTTTATCTATATATAATAATACTTATTTTTAAACTTAAAATATTTAATATTTCTGTATATATATATACCAACACCCGGCTCGAGCGTATATTGAACATTAAGTGTACGTGTTATGCATACAAAACGCAATTTTATGTATTGCATAATTTTTTTCATGCAAATTAGTGAAACTAACTATATATTGAAAGTTCAGATACGTATGGATTTTAACGATGCATAAATATTATTGAAATAGAGTTCACATTTTTTGTATATGTGCGTACATGTTTTGATTCTGTTTATACGCCTATGAATCAACATACATTTTTACAATTCATTAAATAATACTTTAATTCGATAAAAGTATGATTGCAAATATTGCATTAATTATAATAATACAATTCATTTATAAACTAAAGTTTGTAAAATAAATTTGAAAAAAATACTTTGTGTTTTAATTTAACTAAATATAAAATATAGAATTATATTAAATAAAAGCGTCGGTAGCAACAGGAAAATTTTCATGTATTATTTTTAATTATTTATTTAAAGTTATTCATTTCATAATGTATAAATTTAATACAATAATATACACAGACAGTACATAAAAAGATGAAACATAAAGTATACAGAATATAAGTATTATTTATTTTATCTATAAATTTGATCTGCAATTTTTAAGTAATCTGTCTACTCTGTGTAGATCAAGTAATAGTGATTTTAATATAAATATTAACCCCAATAAATATTAAGATAGCTATCACACTTAACAAGAACATTTCCACCATCAGGCCTGTGACTGACTCACTGCCCTCGACCTCAAGCATTCCTGCATTCCATGTCTTTTACATTTTATATGCCAGATATATTTATACTTTTTTCTATTTGTGTGTTTATAAAATTCCTGATTGTATACTAGATATGTCTTCCTAGGACTACATGGAATGCAAACAGGAAAAACATTTATATAAGATTTTTTAAATATTAATCAAATTTTAATTATTGAATCTATAAATATTTTTTGAATTTACTGAAACTTATAAATGTACTCTATTATACTAACTGCTTCTAATAATAAAATTATTTAATTATTCTTCATGAAATTAACTTAAAGTGAAAATATGATCATTAACACAATAAAATTAAATGATAATAAATAAACTAAATTATTATTAAACAATAACTTTTTTTTAAATTATTTTTAGAATTTAATATAAAATAACCTATGTACAATAATAAAACAATAATTAAATAATAAAATAATAAAAACTTAATTATTTAAACAATTTATATATTATATTATTTAAGGAATATAAAACATCAAAAATCTCATTAAATTTTAGTAATACATAACTTCAAAATGTTAATTTTGTACATTTATTCAATTTAGTTCTATTACTTTTTTATTCCTAAAATTATATAAGGCTTGGAATGATATATACATATAGAGTGGGCCAAAAGTCTTTGTGGATTTTATTATAAGTATAGTATATTATGGACATCATATAAACAATTAGTTATGTACAAAAGAGTTCATTATTTAAAAATCAAAACATTTAATCAAAAATATGAAAGTATATTACACAAATTATTTTCACTACTCAAAAATGTTGAATATTTGGAAGGAATCACATTTTATACTTTAGTGCAATTTCATTCATCTGATTCATTATTGCCACATCCAGTTATCACATATTGTCATATTTTAATCCAGGAGGATACACTAATTCACATAAATGACTCCAAAACCAATAATCACATGGTATGAGATCCAGAAATCATGCAGGCCACTCAATTGGGCCACACTGACCAATCCAGCAATCTATTAACCTCACATTCAGAATTTTGCAAGCTTCAAGACTGTAGCAAGGTGCAGCCCTATTTTGCTGGTAAAACATATATTTATTTGCCAGTAGCAGTGTTGAAATAAGGGACTACTTGGTTATGTAGTATTTCACAGTACCTCTCAGAGTTAATGGTTTGTTGGGTTATGGACTACAACAGAATTCCGGAGAATCCAATACAGGCCAAGATAGTGAGTGTTGATGTTTTTCATGAATTACAAATGATGTTTTCATGAATTTTCAGGATTCTGCAAACAGCAGAACATGCCACTCCAGTGTCCTCTGCAATTGGCCTGGTAGATGTGGAAAGATTATCAACTACACATTGCACTGTGAGTCCTTTGTTTTTGTCACCAGGTTCAGTTAGTGGGGCCACTCCTTGGATTGTCTTTGCATAATCTACCAATTTCCAACAACTAAAATATAACTGTTCTAGCTGATGGATGTTTCTTTTGTGGATATTTGTTAGCAAATTAACAAACAGCTTCATTTTCTTCAATTGAGTAATCAACCATGACTAACATATGTAAAATAACAAACTAAAATCAAATTGATTTTTCTGCTGTACATAAAATGATTGAGACAAAGTTTAAATATTTAAATTTGAAATGAATGTTTCATGAATGTATAAACTTTTAAATTTAAAACATAGAAGTCCAATTTCATGAATTTCCATTACTTAAAATAACAAATTTCTATCTAGCTACAATAAAATCTGCTAAGACTTTTGGCCCACCCTGTATATCAACATTATAGGTGGCAGGATCTAAACATATATTATGTTATAACCCATGTATATTATATCCAATTTAACTTTCTTTTAAAATTTTTAATCAAAATAATGATACATATAGCCTGTACTTTTACTCTTCTTTCATTTTTAAGAAACTTTTTTAAGAGTGTTAATCTGAATGAAGGTATTTAATTTCCCAAAACTAGTAAATAGATCATCCTTGGCACCCACATATTCCAAATATTGTTCCAAGACTGTTATTATTTTGGATGCTGCTTTTGATGATGGTAGTGGTTTATTCTCCTTCTCTTCTTTGCTAGAATGGACAGATTTAGATTGTCTTTGAATGCTGCATGTAATCTTAGTATCAGTGAGAACTTGGGTAGTATGAATGTGAGAATCAACACCAATATAATCATCTACTGTGGCTATGATTATAAATTTGAATTCCCAAAGATGATTGAAAATGTTATGCACATCTTGCAGGGTGTGTATATATATATATCTTCTTTGGCCATTCCTTCTTACACTTAACAATGAGTTAAATAAAACATACTACATTGATTTATCTAGTAATTATTTCTAAAACCCCACATTATGAAATTGTCATGGAAAGACAGTTTGGCTGGCTACCTAGCTACAAATAAATAAAGAAGACAATAAAATTGAATTGGATTAGATAAAACATTATATATATTTACGAATTCTTTTGCAATTTATAATTACAAAAATTATTTACTGTACTTTGTATATTTCTGATCAAGTGAATTATTTTTTATAATTTAAAAATATGTTATGTTATATAAATAATTAGATATAATTAGATATATATATATATATATATCAATTTTGACAAAAAATATTTGTTTAATATCTGTTTAGAATATTTTATTTAATAAGTTAATATCTATTTTACAATTATAATTTTTATAATTAATTCCTGAACTAACCCAGTTATAGTTTGAACAGTTATAATTTAAAAGTTAATACAAAAATGTCATTTAATCAATATAATAACCTTAATATTAATAAAGTATTAACATCTTTTATTCTCAGAATAGTTATATAAATAATTCATATTTTAGATATTACACAAAATATTTTGTATTTATACAACAACAAAAAAATTTATTCTTTCATGAAAATAAATATTTTTATTAAAAATACATATTAAGTCACATTTTATTTTGGAATTAAAGTGATGCAACTAATTTAAATTCAAAATATATTTGTAATAATCTTATTCATCTTTAAAGCAGCTTACAAATTATTATGGAAATTTTAATAAAATTCTATTACCCATTGTAAAATAGTTATATTTCTTTCATTAAAACACATTTTTGACTGAAAATTTGCCTTTCAATTCATTGACATGATTTTTTTAGCTTTTTTGTAAAGCTTTTACTTACTTAGTTGGGATTGTTCAAAAGCAGATAAGTTATCATAAAATTACTGTTATGGAATAACTGTAATACATTTTATGGTTATACCTACCTTATCTGAGTTATGTTACATTTTCCAACATTTCCTAATTTTTTGACAAAACATAAACGATCACCTAGGGACCACCTATAAAGTATGTACACTGGGATTATACCAATTTGTAGGTGTAAAGTCTATTCAGGCATTGTAAAAGTATGGGGTACAATGATAGAGTTTCAAATTGTCAAAATTTTAAAATTAGACCGTTTTGTATAACATGACTCCTTAGAACTGACCATTGACAATTCGATGTAGAATCTGTAGTTAATCAATAATGGACCAAATTTATTGCAACTATATTGGTTATATTTGTTAGACTGAAAATAAATATGCGACAGTAATAGAATAGACTGCTGTAGCTTTTATTTCCAGACAGTCAGTAATGAACAGACTGTTTGTCAATTATGAAAAAACAGAATATAAATAAATAAAAGTTAACAGAATAAACTCAGTATTATTAGATTGTAAATATTGTGAATTTATATTTACTAGCTAGATACTAGTAAAAAGGCATGTTACATTTTTTATAAGAGCATACATACATTTTTAGACCTCTAGCCCCCCCCCCCCTGTCTGCGTACAGACTTTATGGATGGTCCCCTACATTACATTTTTATAATGAGTTGAAATAAATTATGTTACTATTGTATTTTCATAATTCAATTCTAAGAATCACATTATTTTAAATTCAGGTTTTTAAACATTTATTTACGAATTAATATAAAATAATTTAAATATTATTGAAACCAAATTTTAAACTAACTCATTTTAAAATATATTTTATGAAGTGAAAAGGCTTTTAATGAGTTCATGGATACTCATTTTCATTGTTTCATTGTTACATTCAAGCATATTTTGTGGGTAATTTATATTAATTATAAATCATTTTTAAATATATTGTAATGATCTAGATGTACAATATTTTGCTGTTTGTTGTCTTCTACTTTACTTATTTTTTATTGTCTAAAATATTTTTTTTATTTCACAGAATGGCAAATTCTTTCAACATAGAACTACAAGCTTTGTCCCCCAGTCAACTGATGGACAATGTTTATGCTTTTGAGAACAGTGTATTGTCAACAGCAGTGGACTTTGACAGTAATGACTTGGAGGGAGATCATACCACACTTAACCCTCTCCAGTCTGTTCCATGTTTCATAAAAAGGATGCCGCAATCTGGCTACAAACGATGTTTACTGCATGACAATGAAGATCTTGCCTTTTATTGCAGAGATTGTAGAAAATCAATATGCAACAAGTGTCAAAAGAATCATAAAAAGCATGATATTATTTTGTATTCACTATGTTTGACAGAAAAGTATGACAACCTTGTGGCTTCCCTTTCTCAGTTTAAAATACTCGAAGAATCGTTATTATCAGCAGAAAAAAAAGCATCTGAAAAGAAAAATGAAACAGAACAGGTATAGTAATGTATTTAATTTTTACTAATTTATATAGTTCAATAAAAAACAGTAATTTTATCTATCTAAATCAGATAATTAACATTTTTTTAAATGCAATTTCCCTTTGTATAAAGATTGAAGTAATTTCTTTTACTTATAATTGGTATTATATTAATTGATTAATTGTTTATTAAGATGTGAAGTAAATTATTCGCTAGTGTAGGTAAATCGAATGGAGTAAAGAAAGGTTCTCATTTTAGGCATTTTATCATTTTAAAAGATTGAATATTTTAATTTGAAAATATTTGTTAAATATTAAATCCGGTTATTGTTCTATCATTGACTCGATATTTCTTTGAAATTATTGCAACCCATTTGTCATAGAACTTGTAACAAAAGACGTTGGTGATATTTTAATAATTTTATCTGCAGATCATATAAATTGATAAATTGCTTTACACGTGGAAAAAATAGATTTATGTAAATATTTATTAATTTGATTCATTATTCAAAAGTTTTATTTGAATATGTAACCACCTTATAAGCGCACACATAATGTGTCAAATATACAGCAGAAACAAAAAAAATAACATTTATTATCTTTTAGATAATTGATAACATTATTTAGACTTGCAAACATTTATGATATGTACTGACATGTTCGTTGTTCTCGTGTAGTTTTCATAAATGTGTTTTATTTCTCTTTTTTGATATTTTAGACAATGGTCTCCGTTGAGAAGAATATAAAGACGTATTTTGACAATGTTCGTTTAAAACTCGATAATCTACAACAGGAAATGACTGAACAAGTAACTGCCTTGGCAGCCGATTACTTTGCTAAATGCGCTAGAACCTGCTCTGATCTCGCTACCACACGAAAAGAGATCGAACCCTTCACGACCATTGTCAGTGACATTCACAGCCATGTTCAAAGTGAAAGCGAGCTGTTCTCGTTGGAAGAACAGATTCGTCACAAACTAATCGAAGTTAAAGATAGTCTTACGTCATTAAGCGGAATTCAGAATCTTCGCTTTGACCTTAAATGGAATGAAAATATCGACAAGGAGGTGTTATGTCTCAAGAATTTTGGTTCAGTAAAAGCAAAAGAAGTTAGTGGACATTGCTCATTAGTTCGTCAATTCCATGTTGGAATCTGTAGCGACAAAAGTTCAACCTGTATAGAATCAATTGCTGCGTTAACTAATGGTAACCTGGCCGTTGTTGACATTGCTAATAAGAAAGTCAAAGTGTTTTCCCAGCTGGGTAGGCATTGCTTCACTTTCGTCGGAAGTGGAAACTTCTTTGTCACATGCCCCTCGCAAGTTGTGGCAGTAGATTCCGGCCGTATGATCGTTTCGGATCCGGGGTCAGGGAAAATTGTTCTCTTCAATTCGAATGGAACTGGCTTGACTACCTATGATGCCGCTCATTGTCATGCAATCTGTTGCTTCAACAAATCTCGGTCATTAAAACACAATGCAGCTCGGATAGGTAATCAATCACGCATTTCTATGAAGACCAGTGAAGCTAAATACCTTTCTATAAAAACCGACCATGTGGATGACGCCTCGCCAATTAAATCTGCAGAGGTTTCCTATGACATTCTTGTGTGTAATACTCTGCAGAAATCAATGGAAACCGTTTCTGTAACCGGGAAAGACGTGAGCAGTAATTCGAACGAACTTTTGACAATGCGATCTCTCTTTGACAATGGGGACTGCTCTGACTTGCGACACATAACTGTCAATACAGAAAGCGAGAGCATTTTTGTTACAAGTCCAAGAGACTGTAGTCTGTCAATCTTTTCAACAAAGGATGGTTCTCTAGTCAATAGCTACTCCAGAAAGGATGGCCTGGGCTGTCCTGGAAGCTTAGCTATCGATCGAGACGGGAACCTTATTGTGGCAGACACCCTCAATAACCGGGTTCATGAACTCGACTCCAAAGGGAAATTTCTCCGTTTTCTTACATTTGAGACGGATAGATCAGTGGGCCCAGAAAGTGGTTCCTACTTACTTCTGGATGAAATTCTGGGTTTTTCTAGATATACTTTTAATATTTCGCGTCCATTTGCGATAGCTTTCGACTCGTCCGCCGAAATGTTGTGGATAGCAGAAGAAACTGGTTCAGTAAAACAATTCAAATATTATTCGTGATTCTGACTTTACTCGTAATCGAAGGCACCTATAGGTCAATTATAATTATTTATTATACGGTGTATTCCATGCCAAAACTATAGTATAGTTTTATCATTTTACTGGATACTCAAAAATGTACAACATTGTTTTTTTGTTTTTTTTATCCAGAGGTTTGCTAGATTTTACTCGATTTGCTTTACACCAATGTGATACTTGTACTATTATTTGTTTGTATTTTTATGGAACAAATTGGCAATTGAAATAGTTGGTAATCTTCGCATAAAAATTGTAGAAGATTAATTTGAATTACTTTTTTAAAATGTTAATAAATTGTGTTAAATGTTACCAAATATTTTTGTATTTTTCAATCAATCCACGTGATACATTCGCGTGTATCCATGGATGCTGGGTATATAGAGAATATTTTGTTTCAAACGTTTTCCCACTTTTCTTTCTGATTTTTCAATTTACTTTTTATTGTATAATCTTGTTAGATCTCTGAAATATTGTCCGAATAATGATGCATTTTATAATAATTGTTTTACTCAAATGTCTTTATTTAAGACTATGTAAAGACAAACTTCTGTGTAATATGTCAAATAATAAAGATTTTGTGATTTTGAAAAATACTTTATTTTAAATATTTTTGTTGTATATTCAAAATTTTATTTAATTTTCTAATTTTTGATCATTCTAAATGATTCTAAAAACATAGAATTTATTGGATTTATAGATATATGACTAATTGTAATCGAATTATAAAAATTTATAAATAATTTGTTTCTCTTTAATGAAATAATATTATGAAATTATCTTTAATGGGAGGTTTTCATTAATATTTAATGAACTAAAATCATAATTTCCAACTGGGGGGGAGGAGTACGTAACACAATTTGTGTGACTATATAAGATTATTTCAATGAGCATAATAGATTTACAATTTTTAAGTAAAAGCTGTTATATTTATAAATTAGAATATAATAATTATTCAATTTTGTGTGTTTTGACAAAGTTATTTTAAGATCAAATTAGTTACTTAATTAGGGTAAATTCCTTCGAATTTTAAAAAAGTTCGTAAATACAATCGTCGCCATTTTATTTCAATAATTTATTTACAAATATTTCTTGGATCTTTTGAACTATATATATTCTATATGTCAAATCGTTCTTTAAAAAAAGGGTACAAAATATTTTAATAAACTAATTATAATTTACAAGTCAGACTTTTATAGAAAATATCTCTATAAATTCAAGATAAAAATAACTTGTTACAATTTTTTTAATTAAACATAATAAAATTGTATCGTTCCTCCAAACCAAATTAGTTTATCTATGGACAGTTGTTAAAAATATTTAGGATCCATTTTGCATTATTTTGTGGACTTTGACCTACCAAACAACATACAGCATTATTGAAACAATTTCTGACTTTATTTACAAACTGGGCCCTCATATTCAGGAGAAGTGGAGTGTGGAAGTCGAATATTGTCAGCGAATGCGATGGTCCAGAAAAGTAGAGACAGTTAAAAATAATTTGTGAAACCCGATGGGTCGGTAAATCTAATAAATAAATGTAAAGGTCCTATATAATTGGAACATGGGATAGTCCAATGAGACATGTCTATATCATTGTTTTATAATAGAAATAATAATAAATGAGAATCAAAAAGTTTTGAGAATTACGTACAATTGAGATACAAAATAGTGGTGACATGGGGATTTATATAGAGGTGAAATTGAAAAAGTGTTTATTAGTAGATAAATAATAAAGCAGACTGGTTAAATAAAGAATACAATATGCAAATAAGAATATCGAAAATTTGTAAAGAGCAGTCGAGTTAGTCTATGATTGTTTAATTTTCAAGGTCTATAATGAACGTAATGAAGGAATTTCTGAACTGTGTAGTTCTCGAAGGTGGTTGTCCACAAGGCGACCATGTACCATAGATGGTGAAATTTTATTGTTTAAAATGTGATCCCTGGCAGTGGCTTTGGTCATTAATTCCCAGGCAGCAGTAGTACGTCGAACAGGAGTAGCAGGAAAATCGTTGCATGATCATGGGTAGATGTTACAGTCGTCGTCGTCATCCTTGGTCTTTAAGTGGGACCCTTCTCCACCACTTCCAGTAGTCCAGGGCCTTCTCGGGTTTCTGCCAAACGTCTCTTAGGTCCTCCAGTTCTAGTTCTTTCCCCTTCCTCGCACCTCCTGCACAATCCTTCCTCCGCCAGACCCATTCTCTTCCTGTAGTTCCCCAGCTCTAATGAGTGGCCACATCTGAACCGCGACAAGCTGACCGCTTCATCCCTACTCCATCCGCTCTCTACCTTCCAGCACCCTTCGCTCCTCTTCTTCCCGTACACTTTCTCAGATCTTTCGTGTTTCCATTCTTTTTGTTGCAGTTGAATTGATGGAAGCGATTTTGAACGGCTTCAAGTCTGGTTGTTTCGTTCTTTTCCATACAACAAATCAAAGGGCCCCATACTCCAGTAAAAGCGGACAAGAGCATAAGAGATTGTTTTGAGTTGGTCCTTACTTGAGATTTTTGGATGCAGTATTCTTTCTGAACGCAGACATTTTCTAGGAGGCAGATTTTACTACAATAGAGATACGAGAATTCCAGATTAGTTTGTCGTTCAAAGTTTGCCATAGAGTATATTGTAAGAGCTAAATGCAGCTCATAGCGAATGCTTAGATAACAATTTAATATTTAATTTGTAAGACAAATTTATAAATAATAGCAAAATTATTTTTTAATAGATAGTTATGAATGCAGGATCAATTTGGAACCCATTATAATATATATGGGTGTTTATATATGAAAAAGAAGTTTCCATAAAGATTTCTGAAATCATTTAATAGTATTACTGGTTTAAGATATTCTTCAAATTGTATCAGTTAAACCAACTATATTAAAACAATAATCTTATAAGCATTAATTTGTATTGTGGGATAAGAAAAAGGCATCACTTTAGAGTGTATACATAGAATCTATACAATATATATAAGCTGTTTCCTAATGTAAATATATATCTTAGACTATCAAATTCTAGTTTTTATTTGCTCTCTTTCTATCATCAAACAATATTCTCAGGCAGTTTGGAAATTCACGAAAGGTCATACATACTATATATTATATTATATCGACAAAAATTCATCACAACTCAAGAAAGCCTTGGTTTATATTTAATATCCCTATATTAACGTTTACGTTGTGAAAAAATTATATTACAACTAATATGGCGATGGAAAAGTCTAAGGAAGAGGTTTATAATGAAGGATTGGGAATGGATTATATTGAAATTCATCGTGCTCAAAAAGTATATTTGAATGAACTAAAAGCTTCATTTGGGGATTCAATAAATTCCAAATTTCTATTTTGTCAAGCAATTCTTACTGGTGATTTACCTACTGTTAGAAAACTTTTTCAAAAAAAGCGCATTGACTTAAATGTCCATAATAATAGAGGCTACACGCCCATTCAGGAGATTTTATTTCTTCAATTGACCGTTCGAAAACCGGAACTATTTATCTATTTACTCAGAAACGGAGCTGACTATTCCATTCCTGATCTTCCGATGAAGCGGAACACTCTTGCATGGGCTTGTTACCTGGGTCAAAAAGATGAGGTAAACACAATTTTCAACCGGCAGGGTAGCGATTTGGATTACAGAGTCAGAGATGTTCTGGGAAATACTTACCTCCATCTAAGCGTAATGTCTGGATCCGCGCCTATTTCCTATCTAATCGCAACTAACATGGAAAAGTTTGGGATCAGTGTGGACCAGACAAACGGCAATCAAATGACACCATACCTTTTGGCATGCCGTCTTGGATATGCTCAAATTGCGGAGATGCTTTTAGACGATTGCAATGCGTCGTCAAGCCAATTCGATATTTTAACTTTTCGCGACAAGGACATGTGGACTCAGATCGGCTATGAAGAACGGCAACGCGACCAACAGCGTACCAGTAGAGAAGAGGCCAACAAATCCAAAATTTGGGGGCGCTCTACAAAGGATAAAATTAAATTTATGACCACATTATCGAAGCCTCCACCGACCTTTTGTCTATTTACAGTGGAAAATAAGCCGATGGTCACCGGAATTGATGAAAGTGGTCGAAATTGGAGTTACCCGAAACCAATAAAAACGCCAGAAGTATCCAATCTGAGCAGCATTGCAGTTCGTCGATCTCTTCTGCCTATTGAGGTGAATGACAGATATTTTTCTTCTTTCAAAACCACATCAAAAAGTGAAAGTTTTCTTCCGCCCTTGATGTCAGTTCAATCTTTTCAACGACTTCCGTGCTGGAACAAAGGTGTTCAATTGCCTACTTCAACAGGGGATATTGTCGCTCTACTCAACAGCATTCGTCCCGAAGCATCGCGAAACTTGCATCGAAGAAAGCAAAGCATTCGAATTGGACGGACAAACGATTTTGGTCAACAAAGAAAAAAGTCGATGCTACCAGCTGTTTCTCAGTAAATTCTTATTTAAAAAAATATCAGTAAAAATTATCTTTTATAAAAAAAGCTTGTGAAAATATATGTCGTCGGATTTGACTATATACTATCTATTGGTTTCAGCTCATTCAGTTTTAATAAAAGAGCTGTAACATTTCTTGCATATACTTAAATATTTACATTTTCATTCAAGTTTTAGTAATTGCAGCATACTGCCGATTTAGTTATCCTCATTAATATAATTATTGTTTGTGTTATTAAAAATGTTCACGAATTAACAAAACATATGCACTTTTATGTTTCCGCAATTAATGAATATATATATAACAAATTGTAGATATTTTGTGTAACAAATTTAGATTTGTAGAATATTATAATTCAAGTTTTGGATTTCTTGAAAATATATAATTGTTGTTTTCATCGTGTTTTTGTGGAATTGTTGATATATTTTAAAATCTAAACATAATAACACGTTTTGTTTCTGTATAAAAAATACATTTTTAAATAAGGATATACCTATTGCTATAAATTAATTTCAGTTTAGTTTATTTGTGATATATTTGTTTCTGATTATGTAACCTATAATCTGAACATGTTGTACTTTAGTGCGTTTATTGCATTAATATTTTAGATAATTGATACCAATATATAGTAATGTTTCATTTTTGATATTTATTATTGATCCCCTAACCAGCGTGGTTTTTGACCGAATTTTAAATAAATTTAATTAAAAATTCAAACAGTATGTATTCAAAAAAATATAACAAATACAATATTATATGTTATTTCTATAAGAAATATATAATTTGATAGATCCTAATATGGTTTGAGATATTCATATGAAGGATATAGTTTTCAAATCAGTGGCCTAAAATGCATTCCTCATACTCTTTCAGAGGCACGCCGTAAAATGTGAGTCGAGTTATGTGGAAATATATAAACTGTCCTTTACAGGATAAATATACTGATAAATCTGGTGGTGACTGATGAAAAGGTTGTTTTTCGACCTCAGGGTATATCAGTTTACCAGAAGAAGTTGGGTTCAGCCTAGTGGGACGTGCGCATATTGCCAAACGAAGTCATTATGAACAGAAACACATGATCATGGTGGTTGCCACTATACAATAATGGCAAAGAATGAAGCCATTGATTTTAATATACCTACTGTTCTGAGAGATGCGTTCAAGAATTTTGACACATGATTTCAGAAATCAGCGCAGTGCGCTTTATTCAGTTATGAAACGGCGGTTCTCGCATGCATGATAATTCCAAATGCCACAAAAAGGCTACAACCTTATTTTTGTAATCAAAGAAAGTAGAAATGCTTTAGCAACCAGTTTAATTATTCTCCTGATTTAACTGTTTGACACAGATACATATTCCAAAAGTTTAAAATGCTCAAGAAAATCATTGAATTGCTAAATGCACATGTTTTGTATGAATTCTTCGAAAATAATACGAAACTGTTTCAATAACACATGAACTGGAACTGCTGAAGCCACACTGCAATTCAGAAATGGACAATGATGGTGCTAATAACATTAATAACACTAATAACATTAATAACACTAATAACATAACACAACAAATAACAAAACACTATAGGTATAATATTTTTCAGTTGAAAATCACACTATCTAGTTTTAAATCACACCAAGAGAGGTCAATTTTAAAATAGTGGGGGCAAAAATTGTTACACACCTTCTACGTGTTATTTTTCACAAATTTTCGGTGTCAAATATAGATTTACACTTAAACAATTAATAATAATAATAAATCTATATTTAAAGAATCCAAATGTACAGTTGGGAATCGTGTACATTGGACAAAGGCCAGTAGGTATGAAGGAAAATGGAGAAACATGATAAATATAGAAATGATGGAATAAAAGTTATAGTATTACATAATAATGAATAAAGGAATAATGTAAAAATAATAATAAATGAAAGGTGGAAATGCGACGCAAGGGGATTTTGAAGAGGATGACAATGACTATTTATTGAGTATCATATATATAATATACATAAATAATAAATCACATGTGAATCAATGCACCAGCAAAATGCCTATCTTTAAATTAATATATAAATAATTTTTGCATATATCGTATATAGATACAATAATTTTGTTCTATGAGAGAGACAATCAGCAACATTAATGGTACAGACTAATAACTAAAAATGTGACATCATAACAATTTCTGATCATTCAAATGTTGACTCATTTAATACAACTTGCGAATTACTTCAGAATGTTTGTATCTTATAAAATGTATCATAAACATTTGAATTAATAAATGAAAACATTGATTAAATATGCAACCTTCTCCTGCTAATCCGGACTATCGTCTATTGCGGACATATACATACCTATAGGAACCGATTTTTTCTTGTGTCATGTACATTTTAACTTATATACATCTTTTTAGAATTATTACATGATTTTCCCAATAATTACATTAATCTAATGCATATAAAAAAATGTTTCTTGACTCAATTGGTTTTTTAACACATAATTTTTCAAAAATCTGAAATATCGTAATATCTTGTTTGCCTGGATCTAATGTCAGAAGAGTTCAAAATTGCATGTATTTACATTTCATATGTATTTCGATAGATTCGTTCCAATACCTGCACTTAATATGTCTAGGTATGCGAATTTAATATGTCTACACGAATTATAAAGTAAATAAAGATTCACATCATCAACTGAGTGACATACTCGTTTATATATTCGTTTCTACTTCTTATACCGGTCCAATGAAATATTTCTAATTTTTTTTGAAAACAGTCTTTAATTTAACACTAATTAATACAATTAAAATATGTAATTTAATAATTTTGAGTTATCTAAAATTTCCTAATCAAATGTTACATTTCAGATTTTCATAAATTTCAGAATTTTGAGTTTAAATTAATATTTGCGATTCTCAGAATTTTCCTGGAAACGCAAAATTCGGAAAATTATGAAAATCAAGCATGTTATATGAATTATTTTGAATTATTCAATGAATAAGCGCAAAAATTTGGAAAATTATGAAAATCAGAAATTTATGATATTATATTTTATTCAGAAATTCTATGAAAACTAAAAATTTTAATAATTTCTGAATTACATATATTTCCGATTTTCAGAATAATTTTACTAATTTGTCAAAATACCAGAATACTTAAAATTCTTATATTTTCCATAGCCCCTCCCCTAAATCCGACTCTGACTTAACATATAGACTAACCTGCTCTACATTTATGTATGATTAAGTATTCTCTTTGTTGCTTTTTTATTGTTCTGTCTTCCCTTTTTCATACTCAAAAGTGTATAGTGATATCCATTTCATAGTAGAAACTACATAATTTATATAGTAACTACCTTTTGACCTTTTACGACGGGTCTAACAACATGTGTTACATGACTATAATTTTTGTTTTATAAGTCTTTTAATTATATCTGTACATATAAAATTAAACAAATATACAGGTTATATATTTATCATTTAAATATTGTTACTTAATTAAATGGACTTCGGCTTTTATATCATGAATATTATTGAGATAAATGTTTCAGTTAACCAATTGTTTTAAATATGGTCGCCTTCTTAGCAACATAGTCGAGGTCTTTAGCGATTGATAAATTTTTAGATTGAGTAAAAGATTTTAGTTTATGTTAATTATATTCTGTTTTTGTTAATAGTCTAATAACAGTTTCTGTGATTTTGTTTTGTCATGGCTTCTGAATTGAATTCTGGACAACCTAATAACTCAGAACCTCCTCCTTCAGCACCAGATCGGATTGTTAATAGTAAGTAAATATGTAAATTAAATTTTATTATTATTTACAATTAATTATCCAAATTTTTAAAATAATTTTTGATGATATCAAATATGTTTTATTATCTCTGGTATAATATAGTGGCTTAAACTTCTAGTAAAAGAGAAAATTCATACACTGATTTTCCTTTTACTCTTCCTCTTAATGTTTTGAAATTTATGAATCTTTTTCTAAGTTTTTATTTACCTGTTATGACAAGCAAGATACTTCTAAAGGTACATAGCAGTCAGTAAATAAAAACATTAAAAGTCAAGAAAACATGCATTCTTGGCCTCAAAATCTATAAATTTTTAGGATTTCACACAATTTGAACTACTAACCAAATAGCAATAGGCACATTAGTCAATTTAGTTTCAATTAATTTATACAGAAAAAATGAGGGGACATCATTGAACCATGTTCTAAATTTAAAGAACATCTTTTTTAAAAATTAGATTAAAGAATCCAATGTCGGCTCTATCACAAAATACAGTATCAATCATTTATCAGCAAGCCTGTATTCCATGAATTTTTATAGCTGAATATGTTAACCTTTTCCTATTCTTTCATATAAAAAATTTCTAAGTGTTGATGCAGGGTTGTCACCAAGTTATGAATGGAAATCTAGTTATTTAGAAAGAATTTGAGGAATAATATGGAAATTTGAATTTATTATTTTAATGAATTTTTAATGAGATAAGTTTCAGACTTATGCTAGATATATTTGTTGCTGGTAGACAAGTTACTGCAGAGAAAGGTGATGTTATTCATAGTCAGTTTTTTACCTTTTGAATAATGTTGAGATACAGTTACACATATATTTTGCTACAGATTTATATGATTCACTGAAGCAACTGGACACCTTCTATTATAAGCTGCTGATAAACAAGACTTCATATAATATATATAAACCTTTGATAACATTCACAAAGCACTTCTTTTAAGTCATGTCATTAGGCCAGTTTTAAAAACAGTTTCAGCAAAAATAAGAATATCTCAACAAATAATCTTCTGGCTGACAACCTTTGCAGTAAGTGACTTATCAAGGATCACATTATTTTCTTTAGAGGTATGAAGAACATTTGGTGACAAAAAAATATTTCTGCAAACATTACTTTGACATTTACATTTATACTTAATGTGATAATAATGTAAATAATTTTATAGGTATAAATGAAAATATATTATGAAAAACATTTATAAAATTCAAGGATTTCTAATAATTTGAATTGCTCAAAAAGTAACAGCCCTGATAATGGATTATACTACTATATATGCTAGATCTAATGGTATGCAGGCAGTCATATCAACATGTCTTTTTTTTCTGTGGCAATTGCACACCCAAGATTTTAGACAATTCTTTTCTATTTATATATAAAATTGGGCTCTGCATATCCAATAAATTAGTAATAATTGCCACTGAAAAAATCCTGCATTTCAGTAAAAATTACAGACCAAAATTGCAAAAAATACTTATCAAAAATTAACTATTTCTATTTTATGATCTAAAACTTACCATTACTCAGGAGCCTAGCCAAATAAAAAAAACTATAACATACATTTTTGAGGCCCACATTACCCTTATTTCAGGACTGACTGTTTGTTACCAGGTTCACATTCCCTTAATTAAGAATCCTTGATTAAGGGAAGCACCCTTGAAAATATACAAATATCCATTAAAATACCCTTTAGTTTTAATATGGTTTTTCATGTTAAATGTATAATGACTTATGTTAAAAACCTAAAAAAAACTTTACAATACAATATTTGTTAATATTCTTAATTATGAGTTCAGGAAGGTATTTCCTAAAAATTTCTGATCTTTAATTTTATATTATATCATAAATATTTTTTAATCAGCCTTTTATTTAATTTGCAGTGAAAATTAACCTATAAAGCTGCCTATTTCTCTTTATAAATGGTTACTTTTTATAATGTTCTGTTTATGGAAGAGTGCTAAAAAATCAGTGCAATTTAATGTAATAAAGTTTAAAATTACAAAACTTAAAAATAAACTCGAACCTAAATAAACCCACTAATTTTTCTTCAAATAAAAAAATCAAATATTAGAAGTACCTATATATTATAATCTATAACATTCAAGCTTATTTCTTGCAAAGAAATTTAAAATAGCTATAATTTTTAAGTTTTTTACTAATATTCTTTCAAATTATAATCTTTAGTTATTATAATTATATATAAATTAGTAATATGATGTATATGATCCTTATTATAAACACCTCTATATATTCCAACCAAAAGTATTTTTATTTTATTTTGTCTTTCAATTATTGTATATGTATATATTACATTCATTATATATACAATATTATAACTACTCAGCCCATGTAATGAATTCATAAAACACATAGCCATCTTAGAATAATACAATTTTATATAAATATTTACATATATGTTAAACGGATAATATATATCATATTTGTGTAGCCATAAATAAGAAAAATATAATATATACTTATACATTAAACAGTTATAAGTACTATTAACAGAATGAACCTAATCTAACCAGGGACAATTAAAATATGGTTTTTAGTGATAGTCTGTCTCAAAAATCAACAAGGTGCAATTTAGTCATCATAAAAACCTTGTAATTTAATTTATTGCAATAAAATAATGACAATATTTGAACAAAAATCTTAAGATATATCCACAGGATAATTGTATGAATGAGTAAGATACTACTAATATCTAAAATTACAAGAAAATATTTGTGGGTGTCCTTCTTCACTTCCATCTGTGAAAATATAGAGAATGATGCCTTTTTTAACATTTGTAAAACTTCAACTGAGATTTATATTTAATAATTCTTTCTAAAAAAATCAGCATCCTTTTTTATGCCTTTGAGGAATTCCTACCATGCTATTATGAAATTTTCAAAATTTTATATAATATTCACTTTGTATGTCAGAAAGAATATAATATGTTTATTCAGCCTTTATTTTACTAAAAATTATATTACAAATTGTAATATGTTAGTCATAATTTGTTAGCCATAATAACATATAATAATGTATTGATTTTTTATATCTTGAGTTTCAATAATCCATCAAATACATTGCACTATCTTGATATGGGCATACATTTTTCGGTTCTATCAAATAAATACCCATTTCAAATTCTTAAAATTTTACTGCTGTTTCTTACAATTAAAAAAATTATCAAATGTGTGGAACAAACATATATAATCCCTTTAATATAATAACATTTTGTGTAAGAATAATTCAAATAAATTTTAGTTAACATGACTAATCGTAATTATATATGTGCATGAAAATTACTAATTGTGCAGTAATTATCAGACAGATTATTTACAACTTATATTTTTTATTACCTATTTTTCACAACTAAATTTTCAGTGGATTTTTAAATAGATAACCAGATGATTTTTTTTTCTTAACCTTTTACCGACGGTATGTTAAATTTCAGATTTTCAAAAACGTGTTATCTGCATTTCTATTCGCTGAAAAT
>JAUZNC010011673.1:36302-67366 GCA_034780395.1 Vannuccia rotundouncinata | reverse complement strand
CAGTCGACACAAATATTGTTTTAAATGTTGTGTCGACTGACACGATTTTCATTTTATGACACAAATATCAACTGACACACTACTATTTCTCAATGTTTTGCTGACATATTTCATCATTATTTATTATAACTGACGTCGCGATAAATTACTAAAATTATTGATTAATCATCTGTTCTCAATGTTCACAAAAATATAACAAATCGATACTTTTCACATTTAAATTTCTGAATTTTACTAATTTGAAACAACATTCTTTGCTACAGTTAGTAAAACTGAATGTTTTGAATTTAATAACCAATTGTTCGCGGTGAAATCGAATCTCAATATTATTTATTTTTCCTTACTCAAAAGAGCAATATTAGTTTCAGATAAAGAAAAATTTTAATAATCTTTATGAATGCGTTTTGATTTGTATGTGAAATTTTTAACTTGAACTTAGTTAACACAGAATCTGATACATATGATGAATAATGAGATGAATTGCGTAAGACTGATTGAAAATAATGATTTTAAAGACTGTATTGAGTGTTTCTTGAATAAAAAAGAACAATTACAAAAAAAATTGTTAAGCAAAAAGCGTGAATACATTATCATAAAGACAATAAATTCATTCCCTGCAGCACTGGAATCAAACACCAAAACATTTCCTCGTTTTAGAAGATCGATTTTAGTTATTAATTAGAGTTATTCAGGTATTGAATAAATTGAGTTATATCCTCATTTATCCGTTGTTCTATTTGAAACCGAAAATATGAAATGAAAATATATCATTCTAAATTGATATTTTTTAGTAATTTATAATTTCATAAATTAATCTCAGGCAGGAATCAATTGACTGATGTAAATTTTCATTTCGCAAATATTAATATTATATAGCAATAAAATAGAAGAAAATTTACGTTATTTTAAAGATAGATATTAGACCACTTTATATAATCAATAGATTGTTAAGTATGACAAATTATAGGAAATCAATATTAATAAATTTTTAATCCAGTTTTATCGTGCTAATAAATTTATTAAATAAAACAATTCAAAAAGTCTAATTATATTATATTTATTCTAACAATGTGTTTGAGTGAACACTTTTTTTCTAAAGACGCTCTTTACTATACGTACATACCGCCAGTATCTGGGTATATTAAGAAATACAATATGAGAATTAGGCATAATTAGTCAAAATAATCATTGTAAAATATATTGTGAAACATTATTATGTAGGAATCGTTATTACAGTTAACGAAATGTATGCGAAGTTATTTAACCATTTTTTTATTTTATGTTTAAAACATCAACTACTTTCTTCCTAAGGTATAGGTTAGTCAAATAATATAAAATTATATAGTTGATGTTCTCTATGAATGCAATATGTCAGACATGTATTCTTAATAATTTGACAAAATGAAAAATGTTGTCTTTATTAAACATCGATTTAAAAATACTAAATAGTAAATAAAATGGAAATAGAATTTTGACCACACGTGTCGTTAATGTGTTCCTACATGGGAAATCGTTTGTGTATGCAATTGAAGTGGATCTGTTGGAAAATACTTTGAGTTGAAGTTACCAGTACGCCACTAGGCTTTCATTCTACTTATGATTTTAACTCAATTAATTATAATTAAGACACTAATAAGGGGTTTAGACTCTCTAGTGAGTATATATATCATATTTAACATTTCGATTTTACAAATCAAGGAATTTATTTGTTAGAAATGTTGCTCGGAAATGTTTAGGGTAGGTATGTAAATTATATCGCTTGAAACCCAAATTGAAAAAGAACGAAATATAGCCAAGATGCGTCTGTTAATATGTTAAAATGTGTACATCAATAAAACGTATACAAATTTCATTAAAATGTCTATTCGAATTTAAATTTAAAGAGATTTGTAAATCAATATTTTTGATTTGACGAATAAATTGTAGAAATGAAATATGTTTAAACATCAAAATGTACTAATAACAGGTGGATAAAAAATAACTAATATTAAAAAAATAATAACAACTAAATTAAAATGGAAACACTCGATAGTTGCGTACAAATAATTATTGATGGAAAAACACATGTTAATAAAATTTTACAGTTTTAAAACAAAAAAGTGCTTTAATAAATGTAAATAACTTGAAAAAATGTTTTTATAAATATATATATATATATTGGATTAGTGTGTTGACGTTTAAAATTCAGTTTCTAAATTTGTATAATAAGCTATTTTTTTTATTATTTCTTTCCAATTTTATTAATTTTCTAAAAAATGGATCGAGTAAGTTTTAACACATACATATCCAACTTCTATTTTGAGGATCTAATAGTTTTACCGATATTTTCATAAATATAACTACAGCCACTATTCTCATAAGTACAGCTCGATCTAAGACTGAACAGATGGCCAGCATCATAAACACATTTTGTTTAAAACAGAAATTTAAGATATCTTAAAATATTAAACTAACATTAGCAATCGGAACAAATCACTCTGATATAATGTTGACCTATCTTTCGGACAGTCTTTTTGACGTTTGGAATATGGTTACTTGTATTTATATTTAAAAAAACAGTTCAATTGAACTGGTTCAAATAAAATTAAATATTTTAAAATTCAGTTCCCAAAAAAGAAATATTTGTAAATATTTCTTAACTTGACTTTTTCTGCGTTTAAAATAAAATCGACACACTTAGCGACGTTTTGTTCAGTATATAGAGATACGAATATCTAAACCGGTTGTCGATAATGTTCAAATAGAAGGACCACCCAGCATTTGTTTAGGCAACACATGAGTCTAGATTCCCAAAAATATCTCAAATCTGAATTTGTAGCGTCGACAAAAGTGGGATTCTAAAAGATTGTTACAGAGAGGAGGGAGAGAAGAGGAGGGAGGTTTTCAAAAATCCAAATGTAGAAAAGAGATTGGCAAAGATTCTCTGTTAAAAAAAATCGGGATCCCAAAGCGAACGGGTAAATACGACGCCACACTAGCAGACCTGTATTGCTTTCAACATTCTCGAATTGCGTTGACTACAGTCTCTGAAATACGTTTTTAATTGAGCCACTTAGAGCCACTTTCTATTTATATAAAAGACAGTGGTCAGTAGTGTATTTCAGGGTAAGGGAACTTCCCAAAAGACAGATTTTCTTTTTCCGCAGTCCCATTGCCATCAGCGATTGTGTTTGTCAAATAGAACGACAATATCCGGAGATTGAAACGTTTAAATTTGTGTGAGCTTGTTTATCTGTATAAGGAAGTTGTCTACAGTTGAACTGATTTCTGGGCCAGGAGAGATACTTGAAAGGTTATCATCACATCTTGCCGAAGATAATCGCAAATCCTTACTTGGGGTGTTTACTACTCAACAGTTAACGATTTTCGCGAGGGAATTCAGGCGGAAAATTAACTTTATCAGTAATATTTCCCGGTGATATATATATTAATACGACTGTGGTCTTCCAAGGAACATTAATCGTAAAATAATCTAACGCATTTACGAAGAGTACTATCAGGGATCCTTCGAAGAGGATAATTAAAATAACGGAGGTAAGAGAATTTTTATTTAATTTTTTTTTCGTTTAATTTTTATTATATTTTTTAAGTGTTTTGTAACTTATAGTTTTGAGTGTATGTCTACCGATAATGGTATAACGGTATATAAGTGGGATACTCTTTAAAATTAATTGTCAAAGGGATCGACCTGCAGCCATTTTTATTTCATCAATACCCAAGTGTATATTAAGTCGTCTAAAGGTACGCTTGATGATGGATTCGAGTATATTTGTTGGGAACCTGGCTTCTGTCGCTTTCTGTGAGCAACTAACTATGTTCGGTTTCAAGATTACCAAAAGTGTGTTATCGCAGAATGTCAAGTCGTTCCAAATTTTCTGAACCATCGGTCTTGGGAATTTTCCGTCATGAATTCTCTTGTTTTCATTGCCGTGTGAGAGAAGATCTTGCTGTACATCAGATTCCATGAGAACACCTTTAGCTTCTAGTGCATGGGTTAATTCTTCACGAAGCATAGTATTGAGGTTCTTAGCAGACATATTGCTACCCACACACCATAAACTTTTTTCGGGGGGAGGATTGCTGCTGTTTCACTTGTCCCCAGAAATAAATATTTTGTTTCCGGTTTCAAATAACTTGACAATCAAAATGTATATTAGATACTCTTTTTGTATCTGGATGATTAAGATCAAATCTTTCTCTTAATTTGCTCTTCATACTTCTGATGGCAGCAATGCTTGTATCGCAATCGGGATACAAGGTGGCTGATAAAATTCTGGATGGTGTATGTCGTTTTTCAGTATGAATAATTAAATAATTTCAGTAATTAATAAATTAAGAAAATCTATTTTCAATCATATCTTCAACGTCATAATTTGAATATCACATGAATTATCAACGTCACAGATAGTTGTTAATATATTTATTAACGATTATTTTTCTCTATGTCGTAGGAACTTTTGGAATATACTGTATATTGTAAATTATATTCTGTATTATTGTATTTATTAATATGAAATATATCAAAAAATGGTTAAGTTCTCTGCAATTTATAATGATAAAATACAAATATAACTTCGTTTAAAACTTTTACTTGTTGAGAATGATATTAAAAGATTTCTCTACAAGACCGCATGTTCGTTTTCTGTGAGTTAAAAAAATAAATTCTACGTCTAAAAAATTTACAAACTGAAGCATATAACAAAGATAATCCTTTAGATAAATTTTAACAAATTTAAAAGTTGTTAATAGTTCAAATGACTGTTTTTCATGTTCTAGACCCCTGAAAAAGGTTAATAATAAGGAAGTGTGCAAAGTATAATGTTTAGAGTTTAGCGGAGGAACCTGTAGTGTTTGAAAACTAAAAGTTGATCAACTATTGCTGAAATGTGTCACTTAAATAATAATTGTCAATTTCAATTGAGTAATATTTCAATATTAAATCTGATATAATGTAGAGAAAAAGATGACTGGAATTGTTAACTAAATTGTACGGTTTAATTAAAAACAAGTCTTTATTAACAAGATGTATTACTGAAGTCTAATTTCACATTAATGAGATGAAAAATAGAATGGTTTAATACTTCAACAATTATGGACACTATATATGGCTATAGTTGCACCGACATTATTTAACAGGAGATTTGGAAATCTTGTTTGAGTTTTTGAACACAATTATTCTGAGGATAGACTTGGTTGACTTCGGTTGTTTTTATTGTCTTTGGTAATAATGGATGTATAATTATTAGCAAATAAATTAAAGTTTGTATCAACAAAATACTTATCTAAAAAATAATCAACCAACGTTAATTTCGATATAGAAATGGCCTATATTTACTATGCAAAGAACATGAAGTGCACAACTCAAGAAAATACAAAAGTTATCTGATAAAGTATTAAATAATAAGTATAGTTATAATTTTATAAATAAAAATATAGTCGGAAGGAAACCTGTTTGAAAAAAAGCATTACATTTAAGATTTCATTGTATCTATTTAGCGATTGTAAAAATCAATTATGGTTCAATAAAATCGATTTATTAGCAGGTTTTTGACATACTAATCTTCGTATTCCAGTACTCTATCGATTGACCATATTTTATTATAAATGAAAGTAATTAGATATAACAAAATATAATACCTGAAGTTAATAACAATAAATAATACCAACAGATAATACCTAGAGGTTATACATATACATAATACCTATACCTATACAGAAATAGTTTAGTAATTTAAGCTTTTTTTCTTTCAAATTTGAGATCACTAAATAAAAAAATAAGCTTAATACAATATACATTTGAGGAAACTTGTTTCGGATAAAAGTTTATTTTTCAAAAATGACTTATGAAAAAATTATTCAATATTTAGTATTATTACAATCTTTTACAGTAATGTATTCAATTATTATTATAATGTTTTACAGTATAATGTATTCATTATTATTACAAAAATGTAAATTTGTCTCTATAGTCTAAAAATGAGTAAGCAGATATGACATAATTTATTTAGAAGGTTGAAACAAACAATTATTTATATTTCATATTTTCAAATAAATAGAATAAACCTCTGTAACATTCATTCATTTAATTTCTAAATGAATAAAAATGGATAAAAATCATCTCACAGTAACCATCTGTCAATAAATTTAGCCATTTTTACCCACTTAGATAAGAAAACTTTGAAAAAGACAGTTTTAAATTTACTTTGATATTGGAGCAGCTGTCAACACTATTAATATTTGTAATTAAGGTAAGATAATTTTGACTAAATTTATTTGAAAAAATTTCGAAAATTTAAACAAAAATATTTTATTGACGATATTGAGCGATTGTTGCAAATAAATATTTTCAGAAAACTATTGATTAACTTTTAGTATTTCACATTTCTAAAATTAATAGACACAAAATTCTGAAATTTTTTCAAGATTTAGTTTTCTTTAGTACAATACGATTAATTCATATTTTAATATTCTAACATAACTGATATAATAGTCAACAATAGTTGAAATATAGAGTTTAATAATATCTAAATTTTCATTTTAAAATCGATTATACATTGATGTTTGATTTATCGATCAAAAACTTATTTCCTTCCACTTTAAAAAGTATATTTGTAAAGCTATGATACAGACATAATTTTGTTCCTTGGTTGTTGTTTTTTTACTGTTAAACCTTTTTACTGATATTTTAATTATTTTTATATTTTTTATATTTTTATTAATCGTATGCTTTTGTTGGGCCGATGAATGTAGGCTAGGTGAAACAGAAGTCGACTAATTTATTTATTGAACTCAATTCAAAGAATTGTAATTGGTATTTGTGTTCGTCAATAAAACAACAGTCAATGGTTTACTTTTTTAACGAAATTATTTATGTCTCTTTATTGTGTATTGGAACCTTAAAAATGAAACCAATATTAAAAAAATGATAAAAATAATATATCTTCATTAAGTTGGCCGCGTAGCCTATCATGTTTTTTAAATATTGTTATCTATAGTTTCATATGTAGAATATTCGGTATTTTGAAACAAAAAATTAAACAAATTTTTAATATAAAATAATTGTTAATATATGAACAGTTTACAAATTGTAGATCAAATATACAAGTTATTCAAAATTATTCTTATTGAAAATTTAGTAGGTTGATTTTATTTATATAAACTTTGAATAGAAAATCAATTTTATGAGCAATTAATTTAAAATGGTAATTTTGATAATTTAGAATAGAAACTTACAAAAATTTAAACAGAGATATGAGCGTAACATATTTACGGTTATGTATATAGAGATAGATTGGTATTTGTTGAGATATCTTATCTAAAAGTAAACTAATTACAATTGAAATGGTTTTCATTTGTGGGACGTTAAACCAGTATATACATCATATCACCTCGAACAATAAAAAATCCTAAAATATAATACGTATGTTTTATTTAATTAATCATAATAAGTATTACATTTTTTACAATGAATATTAATATATAATCTAATAATTATATAATATTTTCTAAACTACAATGATATCGTAAAAAATACATCTAAGATATAGTTAATATAATATTTAAGCAGAAATTTCATTTTAAGTACTTAAACGTATTTGATAAATGTGCTAAAGTATAATATAAAACTATACTATATCTTAGCAAGTGATAGATTTTATAAAGATTACTAATTCTATTTATTTCTAATAATCAACACATTTGTTAATCAACTAATTATAAGCATGCTGTTCTGATGGTACCAATCCATTGAAGATTAAGCTTATCTTTTGACTAACTAACAACTTTCAAATACGTGGGATTAATTAACTTTATTCTAGAGCAGAAAATGTTCTTCTTAAGATTACTGCATGAAAATGTTTCTAAATTTATAAAGATTAGTGGCAAGCTTAGGTAGAATACAATTTTGCAAAATTATATAATTATTGCATAACGAATATCCATATAACAAAATGTATTTTAATTTATCTAGTATATTAATAGATTCGTTGAATTGAATTGAATTCATATATACATATATTCATATATACACTAAGCAAAAGGTGTATTACATCTTATCCTACCACCCTATTATCAGATAATCTTATAGCATATGCAAAGAGAAGTACTAACATCTAAATTTAGAATTTAAATTTTTATTTTTTCTCCATTTTCTCAGTGAACTACTTCTTCCACAAAACGAAAATTCATGAATGAGTAATCAAATTGCATTTTTAGGTACACAAGTTTTCTATTTGTGTACATTTTATGAAGCAAACACTTTTCTTTATTAATAAAATTGCCTAAAAAATAATTCTTCGAATTTGAGTACGCAACGACATTTTGGAAAATTTCAAAAATCCCACAAAAGACAAAGATGTACTGCTGGGGGGGGGGGGGGGGGATGGGGGAAGAAAGGAGCTTGGAGGGCTGCTGTACCCCAAATATGAAAAATTGATTTTCATCAGAAATTTTGAAAAGTGAAAAAGCACCCCTAAGACATGTAGGCCCACGCTCCAAAAATATTAGTGTAGCAATATGCATATTATAATAGATAATATATAGAATAACCAGAATGAAAACTTAAATATTTAGAAACTTGGGTTATGATGTGAAATATAGAGATATGAATCATTCTCCAATTTGTTAAATATCTTCTCCATTTTGTAAAAAATTCAAACGCGTTCTTAAATTACCAATCTAATTATTTATCAAAATATTTGAAATTTCATGAAAACATGCAGTGACCTGAACAGAGGCATAACAAAGCAATCAATATGTAGACAATAGAGGTGAACAATAAAGTTTATCAAACGAAAAAGGATAACAAATCAAACCAGTAAGGAAATGATGTAACCATCATAACATTTAGTAAATTAAAAATTGCGTAAAAGGATTAATACTTGTAAGTGAGAGTCAATACAGTCATAATTTTTAATTGAAAATTAATGTTTCAATTATCTTTAGTGTAAAATTTAATGCGTTTATTTTATACAACTTGCTCATTTTACAAATATTTTAGCATAGTACCTTTATTAAAAAAAGTAGTATATAACATTGTTAACAATATAATTATAATGGTGACTATAACAAACAATAAAATACAAAATGTATATTAAAAGTAAAATAAAAACACCCTCTGTGATAAAATGAACCCCTACTAATATACTACACTACAAAATAAATCAAATTTAAGTATAATAAAGAATAATACTAATTGATCAAATCTTTCGACTTAACGACTTATTCTTTATTGAAAATTTTTTTAAAAGCAACAAAATTAATTTAGTAGAAGAAAAGCAAAAATTAAATTAAAGGAAACTTTTAAAATGGATTCATATATATCTTAATAACGATATCTTGTTAGTTCTCTGATTAACTACTAACTGTGGATATCTACTTATTTTCCATAACTTTCTAAAACCATGAATAGCTTTTAATTTAAATATTTTTAAAATATATTAAAATAAAACATTTAATTACTTTTTAATTAAATAAATTTCTTCGCAAAACATATTTTATATTATTTTTTTTTCTTATTTCTCCAACCTTATATTTCATTCAACTCTCAAGAAACATTTTCCTAAATATAATAATCCGTATACCCTTTTTGTTAAAATCTGGTGAAATATTAATACGGTGTCATGTCAACTATTGTAATTTCTCTTGACCAAGAAATAAAAATGTACCGAATCTGGTATACTTGTTCTAACACCCTTATTTTTAGAATAATTGTTGAAATGGAAAAAATCTCTACGTTTAATGGATTTTAATGCCTCTGATATTTTTAAGAACAATAATTGCTCTTTTCAGATACCCATTAAGGAGATAATTGCATATTTATATTGTTGGATACTTATAATAAAAAATATTTGACAATTAAAATCCCAGATGAAAGCTTCACTATTGATTTATGGATTAATTGAAATAATAGTTTTATTTTTATAAATAAACTGAAAAAAGGAAATGCACTTTTAAAATATAAGAAAATATTTTTGGTTATTCAGAAAAAATCCACTCCAGAAAATACTTGTTTGCTAAAATTTCTTAACTGCAAGTTCTATAATTATAGAGAGAAAGCTCTAAATTATATCCCTGCGCACACCTGACAATAGCATGTAAAAGTAAAAACCCAAAACTGATACCGGAACCCTACATTATTCACATATGCTAATAGACTATCCCTATATCCCGAGTGGATCCAGGTTTTCACAGTAAAACTTCAGGATGGTTGTGCAGTGGCGTCAGCTTTAAAATCATTCCAAGATTCATAAAAGCTCACTCCAATAAAGAGCCCCAGATACCTTCTACCAAATTATATAGCGTGCGATTTCTCCTGGAAATTTGCCGCCCGTCAGCCAAGCAACCAACTAACTAACTATGTAGTAATAATAATTTCAGATGAAAAAAACAACAACAGCATCCAAATCTATCTCCTATATAGTCAACTCTAGCAGTGAAGTAGCTAATAAATTATCAGGATAGTTGACTCAGAAGAAACAAAGAAAACTTTCAATTTACCACGTAATCTGCATAAAATCCCAACCGACAATCACGCTTTGATCTGGGATCTGTCCCATTCACTCACTCCCCTCCCCTTGCTATCCGTTTCCCTGGCATACCTAAAACAACATCTAGTCATTTAGTATAACGACTCTTCGACATCTATGTCTTACTACTGTTGTTATTCTGCTTTTCTCTTCTGTCCTTGGAAGAAATAATAAACTTTGAATATTTGATTGACCCAACTTTTTGAAAGTTAAAAGTGTTCTTAAATAGTCGAAGCGTATAATATTTTAAAATGTCCTTTTATTTTATTTTATTATTTATCATATTGTATCTTCTTATATCACATTTGAAATATATTAATTTTTTAATAATATCTGGCTTCGATAAAAAAGATCATTATATTTTTGCGCTATATAAACGACAATCATTTTATTATTTAATAAGTATTGTATGAAATAGTTATTTGATGGACGCAATAGACAACGTTCATCAAATTTAGTTGAATAATTCCATAGATTTGTTCAATAAGATTCCTAAGTGAGGCATATAAGCAGCCATATTAATAAATAACACAAACGCCTGTCCGCTTATTCTAACAATTTCACTGCTGAGAGGATTTTAATGAAATTTTAATGCGATATATGGCATAAAAGTAAGGTGTTGAATTCCAAATAATAAGGTATCGCACGATATTTCATTAGCTGCTAAGATCATGCAAATAGAATTAATGAAATGGAAATAACTGCACTGTAAACTTTATTATTTAACATTAAATATATATAAAACGATTTTAATTAAATAACATAATATAAAATTTACCATTTTCCCAAAATTGCACAACTGATCAATGTTTCTCAAAAATGTTAGGTACCCAAAAATAGAACCTGAAATATTTACAAATAACTTTCTGAGTTACAAAATGTTTATATACATTTTTTCTTATTAGAAATTTTTTTATTCGATTTTTTAAGTTATTATATAAATCTATTTGTAAGTTCTAGATCCTTCATATATAATTTTTCTCAAGAAATACCTGTAAAATAGATTAATATGGCAAAAATGGTATTTCAAGCTAATATAAAAAGTCAAATTTGAAAGTATTTTATAGATCAAAGATAAACTTAATGTTTTATGGATGAATATTTAGTTTAAACAGAAAACCTGCTTTCATGAATAATTAATAGAGTAATAATATAGACTTAATTTTTGTCGTATTGAAACTTAAATTAATTTTCTAAAAAAACATCTTCAACGTGATATATGCATAATATGATCGCTACAAATTCTGTATACGCTTGAACTGTGCGCTACAACTTCTGTGTATGCTTGAACTGTGCGCTAAAACTTCTGTGTATGCTTGAACTGTGCGCTAAAACTTCTGTGTATGCTTGAACTGTGCGCTACAACTTCTGTATATGCTTGAACTGTGCGCTACAACTTCTGTGTATGCTTGAACTGTGCGCTACAACTTCTGTGTATGCTTGAACTGTGCGCTACAACTTATGTATATGCTTGAACTGTGCGCTACAACTTCTGTGTATGCTTGAACTGTGCGCTACAATTTCTGTGTATGCTTGAACTGTGGGCTATAACTTCTGTGTATTCTTGAACTGTGCTCTACAATTTCTGTGTATGCTTGAACTGTGCGCTATAACTTCTGTGTATGCTTGAACTGTGGGCTATAACTTCTGTGTATGCTTGAACTGTGCGCTACAACTTCTGTGTATGCTTGAACTGTGGGCTATAACTTCTGCGTATTCTTGAACTGTGCGCTACAACTTCTGTGTACGCTTGAACTGTGGGCTATAATTTATGTGTATGCTTGAACTGTGGGCTACAACTTCTGTGTATGGTTGAACTGTGGGCTATAACTTATGTGTATGCTTGAACTGTGGGCTATAACTTATGTGTATGCTTGAACTGTGGGCTATAACTTATGTGTATGCTTGAACTGTGGGCTATAACTTATGTGTATGCTTGAACTCTACGTAATGATTTCAAAATTAACCATATCTTCTTGTTAAATCTATGTAGTTTTTGTATTAGGCTATCAATATATTGTTATGCTCAAAGATGATTTTGGGAGGTTAACACTAAAATCCTCAAACTTCGAATTATAATTGCACTATATAATGTTTTCATTTAATTACTAGTAATTTTATTTATTAGTTTAATTAATTAATCTGAAGTTATATATATGTTTAAAATTTAATCAAAGCTACATACAAAGTTTATCTGGGTGTCAAAAGGATAGTTATAGAAGTAATATTCTTTCACATAGATATTAAAAAAAAACTTTTTAGGATATTCAAAAAATATAATTTGTAGGAGAAGTCGTCTTAAAATAATGTAATACTTTATGCAATTTGATATAATTTTGATTACATACAACTGTCCAATTAAATGTTAATTGATTATTAATTTAAAATAATTTACAATTATAATAACTTTTAATCTTTTGATCAGTCGTTTAATTAATCCACACTTTTAAAAGGGAGGATATCGTAAACTTCTCTCTACAACTCCAATATAATCTAAATTTAGAATTTTAGTTTGTTCCTGAACTATATTTCGGCGTCTATTCTGAATTAGATAAATGAGAATATTGCATTTTTATTATCATTATTCTAGTTTTATAATGTGAGGCATTCATTTAAATTTTGTAACTAACGAAGTTTTCTAATAACTCTGTTATTTGCTATAGCAATATTTTATCACAAAAGAGTCTACGAAAATCAGGATACAAGCCTACCTTTACGAAGGAAAATGTAAAAATTAATTTTATTATGATTTACAAATTATTGAGGTATATTATACCAACGCATTAATATCCTTATTTTTAACATAGCTTAATTTTAGTGTTCAATACGATCACACACAAATTTATAAAAGGAATTTAAAAAGGGTTTCGACTAATCATGTACATATGTAGGGTTTAAATTAAGATATGATTTTTTTATAGAATACAAAATCCTATTTTTTGTGGTGTATATAGTCAACAAATATAATAAACAATTTGTCACAGATGGGAAAAAAATCTCTCTGCAATCATCGGAAATTGGCAGTTGGTTTAAAACTTGTTTACATGGGGTGACAGTTTAAGTGGGGCGATCAGTTACCCACCCCATGTTCTTATTTGTTGGTGGATCAGACACCCGTACATCGTGCTGTCTGTATATATTATCTAGTTAAAGGATTCCTAAATTACTTCATCAATTCCAGTTATGTTTGGATAGCGCAATTATATATACGAATTGGTCAAGAAGGATTTTCTTGCACAAAAAGTTTGCGCTTATGTGTGAAATGTTCATATATGAATTTGACTTCTTGGTATTTTCCCTAGACTGTGACAAAGCATAGATTCTTCAATTTATGTCTGGAATATTTTAGAAAACCACTTTCATTATTGATATAAATTATCAAAGTCTTAAATTCTTCTAAATTAAGATTACGATTTTCACAACTAGTAATAAAGATTTAAAGTGTTTTTATATTATTTACAGGGATGCAGCCAAGGAGGCCCAAATTTTACTTATATTTCAATAATTAGAATAAATTGTTATTTTTTCTTGCGCAAAGACTTTAAATACATAAAGGTTTTAAAAAATTGTAATGTTAAACGACAAAAAACGTGAAATATTTAAAACTAATTACATAGTTTCAGTTATGAATGCATACTTTTTTATATTGGGTGTTTTATGATAAATGTATCAGAACTGATTAATTTATAAAAGTTCACAAAATTAAAATTTTTCGGGTTCGGTGTCACACAGCAATGATTATAATAATTAGGAATAATTACCTACAATTCATAGTTTACGAAACAATTAAAACATTTTCAATATAAATCGTCAACTTTTAAGATTTGACACAGAAACAAGAAACCTCCAACCTTAATCGTTTGAAACATTTTCCCCAGTTACATAAATTATAACTATTGACCTTATCAAGACTTGAGTAACCAATTCTCTGGAGAGATAACCTGGAAGATTTATTGCGGTGAAATTGTTTAACATTCAGATTATAATCTAAAACGGTTGATTATTGTTATTATTAAACATGTGATATGTGCAAACCACGGATATATTGTATGTTTCAATGCATTTAGATTCAGTATGACATTTATGAATCTTATGATGTAGGTTATAAATGTTTTTCCATTATTTTTATCCTTTTATTTCATTTATATAAAACGAATGGTTTTGTTTATCTTAATTAAGTTGAAATTTAGAATTCTACTTTTACAAATAACGATTTGCAAGCTTTGTGTACTGTTCATGCAAAAAAATCTCAAAACAGAATTTTGTTGATTACAAATTTGAAATCAGATTTAAATCGTAATTTTTGATGCAAGAAAGTATATAATTGCTCTGAATTAAATTGTGTTGTTAACATTTAATTGATGTTTCATTAATTTGTCGTGTGGCCGGTTCTTGTTTCAAGAGCTTTAACCATCTCTGATCATTTTACCTCAAAGGAAAACAAAAAGAAATATAGAGATCTTAAAGAGCGCAACTGTAAGAAGGGAATACACTCCGATATGCTGTGCAGAGATATTGCTTAGTAATTGCATTTTAGGGAGCAAGACGCTAAACACGCGCTGAAGAGGGACATACTGAAGAAGGGTAAAATTGTTAAATTCTTGGGATGCCCCAGGTCTTAACCTCCAGTGTTCGGCAGGAAATAGGAGATCTCAGAGACGTCATGAAGTAGAAGAAGTGTGTAGAATCAAGGTGCGTTCTTGCCCCGAGGATGTGGGAAAATAATAATCGAAAGTAATAGCCAAAACTGATCTGCGGTACTATCACAATTGATTGGCAATTC
Source organism: Vannuccia rotundouncinata (assembly GCA_034780395.1). Lineage (NCBI taxonomy): Eukaryota > Metazoa > Platyhelminthes > Proseriata > Coelogynoporidae > Vannuccia > Vannuccia rotundouncinata. Next base: position 52,057 of record JAUZNC010011673.1, on the reverse strand, counting down.
TTGATGTAGTTGGCACGCTACATTTAAGACAGAAATAGTACAGAGAAGGGAGGGGGTGAAGCTTTTAAAAAAGGCAAACAGGGATGACGAAGGAAGGGAAAAAGTTGAAGAGTGACAAAAGAGGGAAGATTGTGGGGAGGCCGAGGTACCTACATATCCTCTATTGTCGCTATAATAATGGAAGAGAGAGATCAGTGATGGATCAAAGAGATATGCACGCAATGCAAATTTGAAGCACGCGGTTTAATCTCACTTTTTGAAGATTATTAAAAGAGGATCCATATTTTAGGAGTTTCTTTCCTCGTGTTTCGCATGGTTCTAATTTGTATCTATAATAGAAAGAAACACAAATGAATGATACCACCCCCCTCCCGACTTTTTGCGTCTTTAAAACAATAAAGAGGGGAGTGGTTTCTTTGAGCTAGCAAAAAAACTATATTGTGCAAGATATCCGATCTGTCGCCTAAGCTATACAAGGTGGCTTAACTTGGCAGCAGATTTTTGTGACTTCCTTTTCGTCATCTTCCAAATTATCAGGATGCTTTCTCAGATAGTAATGTGTAGTGACAAGCAAGTTATCTATGCGAACTTCCCCTAGCAATACAACATAGTATAGCAGTTTAGACTACCTACTATGGCAAACCTTGATCCTCACTTCTTTTATTTGAGGTAATCTGCTTGCTACTGAAGGTGCCTATATAGGTGCTTTCAGTTTTCCAGAGAAACTATTTATTTATTTTTTTATTTGGCTTAAGCTCTCCTTTGAAGGGGTGGTTTTGTTATCAGACAAATCCCACTGTTCTGCTGGGAGACTGCTGATCTTTTTTATACCAGGGGGTCAGACTTCAGAGGTGTTACAAGATATATATAATCTTTCGACTTATCTAAACTTTCCTAAAAATGTCTATATCTTACTAACTTGTAAATAAAAGCTGATTTTTAAAACAAAATGCCCGATTGAATTGTTTTTACTGTAACGAGATAAGATAGATACAATTAAAAGGAAAATATAATTATAAAATAAAATCTTATACTTAAAGTAATTCAATTATGGAATGTTTTCATAATTATTTTGAAATGCCTCGTACTACTCAAGTATTCAGAACATGACACAGTCCTCTATAGTCAACTATTCAAGTATTCAGAACATGACACAGTCCTCTATAGTCAACTATTCAAGTATTCAGAACATGTCACAGTCCTCTATAGTCAACTATGCAAGTATTCAGAACATGTCACAGTCCTCTATAGTCAACTACTCTATACTGGAAAAGTATTTAAAACAGCAATGCCCCTTTTCTCTACTGTCAACACTCTTAAAAACAATTTAAACAATTAAAAATTTGAGTAGTGAAATACTAAAAATCGTTTTAATTTTTTTTTGTTTATCATTCAATTTTACAATTGATACTATAGCAATTAAAAATAAATGAAATTTTATAAACTTAATGAATTGTATCGTTAAATTGACCGTTAACGAATGAATACATGACTACAAGTACGGTACAGTATCTAAGATTACAACAGACAGATGATTAAAAATCATGGAATAGTTTAATATTCACCGCCAACTAAAAATATTTCAATACAAGGAGCTTCTCATTGTAGAATCATTCAAACTATAAGAGCATTTTTATGTTTTAGTAAAATTATAATATGAATACGATGACTGTATTGATCTTGGGCGGACAGATCTTTCGTTGTTGCCGACTAGCGGTGAGTATTGACTCATTTCATTCAATCATTTCAGTCGTCACCTATTATACTACTGCAACCCACATTCTGAATAAATTCTTCAATATTACAGCTAGATATTGAGATAATTTATAGTAGCTAAAATTTACATCATACAAGTTACATTTAAGAAACGGTCTAGTGCTCTATAGATAAAAATTATTGAATTCACTAATTAGCTTTCAATTTTGTGTAGTTGGTGTGCTAATATGCTTAATATTCAACAGTTGAAGGCCTTGATTCCAAACCGCCACCTCATTCTAATGATCTCAAATAGAAAAACGTATTTAATTTTAATTTTAAGTGAAAAACTAAATACTATCTTGCTTCAATACTTGAAATATTATGTCATGAGACGTATTACAATTTATTTTCAAGATCATTACTTTTGTATAGTGTTGTTGTTTCTTGTTCTTTAGCTTCAATTTAATTATTTTTAGTATTTATTAATTGTTATAGAAACTCGAAAAATTATATTTTTGATTTCATTTCCGGTTATATTTTAATTTATTAATCTTCTATTTGAATTAACTAACAAGAATATTAATTGAAAAGGAATTCTTAGTTTAATATTCATAATAAAAGAATTATTACTTAGTAAGTGTATCTTTTTATGAAATTAAACCAATTGTTTATCATTAAATTTGTTGTTTTCAAATTTTGTCCATCTTTTTAAATTCACCAATTAAATTTATACAGCAGTTTTTCTTTTTAAAAATATCTAAACTGTCGAAAATGAAGACTAGAATAATTAGCAGTCTAATAGCAAAGCATAAGGGCGACAAATTGAATTATACTGGGGAAGATTAGCTAATTGCAAATAACGATCAGATCCACTAAGTGTTTCAGACAGCAGGATATTTCAGAATACACCGAGATCAAATAATCGTTTGTGTTTGTCCATTTCTTTTTTGAAACACAACTGAAGTAAAGATCCATACTTGAAGAATGGAGAAATATCTAATTAATCATTTCTTTTTGTCTTTTTTCGTGAATGTTGTCTTCCTTATAAAACTTTTACAAAATTAAACATAAAAAATATTTACAAACATTTAAATATTGCTTTATTCATTTTATTTATGTGTATAACATATTTAAACATTCGTAGAATCTTGATTGTGAAATAAAAAAAATTTAAGTTTTTAAAATGTCCAAATAGTTTAAAACACTTCAATTAAAAAATAATTATGTAAAATTCCAACTTTTCTAATGAGAATGTTTAGAAATAGAAAATGGAGTACTTCTGTAAAAGAATAAGGAAAGACATAGATACATGTTATAAATTGTGATGTTTGGGACAAGTAGTTATTAAAAGTAAGGTTGAGCAAGAAACATAAAAACAAATTTATCTATTTTATTTATGCGAATAGCACATTAAAAGCAAAAAATAAAACGCAAAACTCACTGATCCAAATATGTTGACTAGTAAATCTGGAATAAAATAATAATTGCCGTCTAAAAATAATTGTTTCGGGTCAGTTTTTATTAACTAAGTTAATCTTAGTTTCCATATAGTTGAAAAGATGAATTTCATTCCACTTTGTGAAAACATTTTAATTATGTGTCATTTAATATATAACCAGCTATCAGAATATTCAAAATACAAATGTGGAAGGGTGACGACTTGAAAATAAATCCGAAATCCAAAATGAAAGAAATCTTTTATACCTGCGCACTTTTTTTATTATTTTTATTAATTCAGAATTAAAAAATGTATTGCTATGCAATAATTGATAAATAAATTCATATTTAAATAAAAATTGAATTTACGATAATGTTATTTGTATGCATCAAACAAAAGCAATTATTTATTGATATGTTTAAAAGTAAAAACAATTAGTGCAATTTATTAAAAAACAATTCATCAATTACTAAAACTTCATCAATGAACCCAAACCACAATTTATTAATCTCTACCAATTATAATTATTTTTAACTGTATAATTTCAAAATCAAAATGGTTTAATTTAACAATAATGGCTATAAGTTGATAAATTTTTACATAAAAAATGTGAATAAAAATCAAAGTATTTCGATACATTTATTTATAAAGGATATAGAAATACAAATTAGAATTTATAATTTAACGCAAATAATTTGAAAAATAATATATATTTTTTATTAACTCATTTTTAACATTTTTAACATTTTTACATCATTCAATATCTAATATGTATATTTCTTAATCGCCCTTGTCATGTTATCTCACAAATGAAACTTGGAATAAATCCGATTAATTTAAGAGTTAATATTACTTATCATTTAGGCTTCTGATGTTCCACAGCACATTACATATCTGTCACCACAAAAGATTAATAGATATAAAAGTTGCTACATAATTGAAATTATGCACAAAAAAGTCTCTCGCTAATGAAATAAGCAATTATCCTGCATATCATTTGATCAGCCTGGTAATAATTTTAAAGAATTTCCCGTTATACTCTCATGCAACAATATAGCAATAACATTATTATCTTCGCAATGATGTAAAATGCATTTAGTTATATGGTTAGGATAAAAAATAAACGAATAACTTTATTTTCATAACATTATGATATTTTTTATTGTTTTCTTAGTCATAAAATAATTAAAATAATTTTCACATAAATAAGTTGCGATAGTTAGATTTTTCCATAATTCAATCATATCCTTACTGTTACGCTATCTGGACCAGTTATTATTTAATTAAATTGAAAACATTTAAAACATTTATTCATATATTAAAAGAAAAACAATTATAAGAATCATTTTTAAACTTCATACAAATTTATATTAATTTTCAGATTACTCCATAATCAAATACTATTAATACAAAAATGAAAAAGATAGTTATTATTCAAGTAAAATTTAGAAATGCCTTCAAATTCAAATTACGAAATGGTAAAAATAATTCAAAATACTTAAGTTAGTTAAGAATACGGAAAAATAAAATACATATAGATATTTAATGAGAGGATAAATTAAATAAAAGTCCAATAAACAAAAGGTCTTCAAATGTCTTGTACAGTAAACTGCGTCGACATTTGAGATTTTGTTGTGTAACTATCTCTATTTCGTTAAAATTACCTTATATGTATAACAAATCGGGCAAATCAATGGACATCAATTGGGCCAAAATAATTGAAGCTTGGATGAGAAGGTCGACATTTGCACACAAGTAATTCTTACAAGTATGGATTCACACAGATGTTTGAACATAAACTGCAATTGGGTTTAAATACTTGGAAAACAGCTTTTGTTTAGATAGTATATTGGTTACAAACATAATGTGCATTGACAATATATTTGGTAACAATTTCTTTTTAAATAAACGTTTTTGGAACACGTCCTCTGTATTTTTCATTAATGTAACATGCAAAAAATGGTTCAAAATTGTGTAAATTCTATATGTTACCTTTTTTTACACGTACATACATCACAATGTTTTTCATAAACATATATTTCAATTAAGGAATAATTTCAGAAAACTTAGTTTTATAATCGCAAGCAAATACAATACGACTACAAGCAGCAAAATTTAGAAACTAACAGAATCAAATCTAAAATATCGAACGGAGAAGGAAAGATATTAATAAAATTTGTCAATACTACTCAAAATGTTACATTTGAATAGCGTGTACGTCCGACTTCCTATTAATGGGAAAGACTCTTACCATTTTATTACGGATAATAATTTCATTTCAAGCGAATTAATGATGGATGTCTAAGATCCCCCAGATGAGCTTCTTCTGACTCCTAAACCAGTAAATCTGCTAGAGTTGGCGTCTTTAAGGCATTAAGCCTCTGATTTATGAACCTTCAATGTTAACTTGAGACTCGAACAACATTCCACCAAAGATCCATCTGTCTTCGTATTCGCCCTGAACTCAGTATACCTGATGCTGTTAACGTCAACACAAATTTGTTGTTCTTTTCTCTCTCTTTAATTCAAGACAGGCGTCGTTTTAAAAAAGATTTTGTTAATTTTTCAGAATGATGTTCAGGATATTAATTGAATCCCGAGAAAAGTTTTGTTTTAAAAGACAAACATTTCTTAATTGGTTGTATATTGAGGTCAAACTTTTTAATAAAATCAATCTGTCTTTCCAGGGTTATTCCACTCAATAGTATAAAACAAATTCATTAATTAATTGACATTCCATAATACACTTGAATATAACGACTGCGTATACTTAGAAAGGTAATTAGATTTTAATCATCTTGAAAAAAACTTTTATTTTACTTTTTTCAAGGACTCTAGTGTGAAAATTTATTGATTAATGGGAGGTAATTGTCACCCCCCCCACACACACACACCCTCCTTACATTTACAAAATTGAGTGACCAGAGATCAGATGATAGATATTTCTAAATTAGCCCCGCACATTGGAAAACAACCGGGTTTATACTTACAACAGATTCAACCTCTCATCTCCATATTGCTTTTGTAGTTATTTTATTTTATAGTTCTACTTAAATATGGTCAAATATTAATTTTTACAGTCAATGCTCTTCCTGAGAACACTTTATCAGTTTCTAAAATCTAAATTGACTCGTCTGTCCATTGATGTTAATTGACGCTTTCGTTGTATACCACTGTTTAAGATCAAAACCAGAGATTGACTTTTAAAAAAATCAAAGATTAAAACAGTTCAAATTGTGTACGTAATTTCAGATAAAAATAATTCTATAATATATCATATTTTGAAATAGAAACATCAAATTACCATGTAGGTACTGTGGATCAAGTTTCATATTTCATTTTTATTCTAAGAGTAAATAGATGTCATCATATCAATACAAAAATTCTACACATTTTCTATTAAAGACTGGTTGTATTGATTTTTCAGAAACGATTTGTGATTGGCTAACTGGTGGAAAATGATTAATTGGATCGGTCTGTCAACTCAACGTGCTTAAATCTTTGATAGTAAGAAAATACATTTGTAACTGAAAACTGATATACATACAGGTGAGGAAATATTAATAGTATTGTTGTTAATTGAGGAAAAAGATTATTTTTATATAGCTCGCATTTTAAATTTTAAAAATGTGTCATATTAAATCAAAAATATTTTAAAACATTTTTTATATTTTCATTTTGTTGTGAAATGTGTCGTTTAATCTACATCTAGAAACGGGTGAATACTTACAAGTATCTTTGAAATCTACATTTTCAAAATTCGTTTTTGCCTTGTCGTATAAAATTTTATTCTTAATATTGGTTCAAATTATAAAGAGAAACCTGGGATAAAACATTGTACATTTATGTTCGGGAAAATCCTTTAATAGAACTTACTCGGCTTAGTAGTCGATATTAGAAGAAATAGAAGTTATCGGGGTTTACAACCAAGTGTCTCCGGAGATGCTTTTATAAATTTGGAAGGAAGGATGGACTCTTAAGGTACTTAAGGTCCAACTTCTAATCACTAATTTGTATGTACGTCCTGCCCTCTCCAGAAATAATTGGCCTGGTATTTGAGAATCAAGGTCTACTAGCCACCTTAATTCAGAAAAAAACATTTAAGTTTTCAATGTCGTTATCTATGGTTTGAACTTATATATAATTTAAGTTTTAAAAATTTAGATTTTATGAATATATTTTCAATGTGAAAATTTGTTTTAATTAGAAATTTTTATTAGACTAATTTACTATGTGGCAGTTAACAAATAATAACATAAAAATAAGTTATAGTTAAATAAATAAATAAATAAATAAATAAACAGCAGCATAATTTAGTTTAATATTAAAATGAACGTATTAATATTTTCAAGAACAACAAAATTTGTATATTCTATATCTGTATATTCTGTATATTCTATAGAATTATTTAAACACACAGGTTAAAGAGATCGTCCTTTGCAATAAATTTGTTATTTATCTTTGAGAAGAAAAACATTCTTCTTTTATTATAATATGATATTAATTAAAAAGATTTCAGTAATCTTTTATCAATGGGGCTACAGTAATATCTCATATATTTTTATAAATAATAAACATTTGTGCATCAAGCATTTTTATTATATTGCTTTAAATGAGAGGTGACATGAAAAGAAATATGTCGCTTTTTTAATAAAATAATTTAGTTCCCTTTTTATCAAACCATCAGTAATAAGTATTTTATTATTAGAAGTTAAATAATTATTAAAGATTTAATGTATGACTAATTATCATAATTATCATCATTTGCATGAAATCTTTATAGATTTCAATTCCGTTCTAAGTAGCATAGTTTATAAAGTATGCAACCACTCCAGACTGAAATACAGAAATCTGTTCATTGATCCTTATAATGTTGTTTGTACATCGCTAGAAATGCGTCTTTGTATTCTATTTTTTAGTTTCATTAATAATACATGTAACTCTCGAAGACTGCCAACAGTTGAAAAGAGTAATTCAGTGTTCATAAATTTGTATGATGAATGACATAATCTTGAATATTGTAAATTTTGTTTAAAAAGTTTGCATACAAATACAAAAACAATCGAACCAAAAAATATCGTTATAAATATCAGATGATCCGAGGATCTCATCATTTTGATTTTCAACTTATTCATTCACAAGTGGACGATTTAGTTAAAAATCAAAATGTACCTTCCTTGATGTAACATCACGACTATATACAATAAATAGAGCGATAAATATACAAAAATAAGTCGATGCTTTCTTTGACTTTAATTTCTCTTTTAATGCTTCTTCCCTGCACAAAGCAGGTGTTTTCTTTTTCTTTTGTTAATTATATGTTTAAAATATTGTTTTGTGAAGTACTTTGATTTTGTTTGAGAACATCTTTCTAAAAATTTCCTTTATTATTATAATTTGTTTATAACGTATAAATTATCCTTTAAGGAAAAAAGATAATGTTATATAATCAATATTAATAGTTTTCTTCAAACAATCAACATGAACAACTCGATTGTTATATATAAAATAATTTTAAAAGACTAAAAACGTTCCATCAACAACTTCTTCTAATCCAGATTTCTATAAAATTAAAATAAAACATTTCAAAAAATATGAATATGAAATTATTGTGAGGTTATTTTGAGAATATACCTTCCACTAAATGGCTTAAATTTCTTGGGAAAATATGTGGGAACTTTAGGAGAATTCTTGTGCAAATACACTGGTGCCGACAATTCGTCTGGGAAGGGATCAGAACCATCTCAGTCTTGAGACCCGGAGTGCAGTTCTCAGAGGATACCAGGCGACTCCTTTCTTTCAAAGAAACCTTCTTTTTTGCTCTTCCTCCATTATACGTTCACCCTATATCCCACCCCACCCCACCCCACTTCATCCCATCATTCTATACGTCATCTCTCAATTCAACCACGCCAATGCATCTCCCTATCCCGCTCTCCTCGCCGACAATTCCCCCCACCAGTTTCGCTAGCCCATAGTCTCATCTCCCTTCCAGATATTCCGCGCGCACTCTCTCTCCTCTACCCCCTTATCCTCCTCCTCCGTCTTCTATATGGCTCAATTCATGGGCAAGCCTATCTCGCGACTACCCTCCATAGACCTATAAGTGCTAAGCAGCTCATCCAGTCCTTGTGTCGCCAACCAGAAGGTATTAGAGATCCAGCCAGCAAACCAGCCGTATTGAGGGAAAGAGTTAGGAGTCAGAGAAAGAGAAAGAGATCCTGGGAGAGAAGAGAGAGAGAGCGCGATAAAACCAACTAGAAACCTAACTGTGGAGGAATTACATTTCTGTGCGCAATTACCATTTCCGTGAAGACGAAAAGCCGCGATGTATTCCCCATTTTGGTATTGCCGTTAGAGAGTGTGTGTGCTGCTATAATTTGTCCTCTGAATAGTCAGCGACAGTGGATGTCTCGTGGTCACTTGGAGTGAATGACCGTGGTACAACTCTCCCCGATCGTCTTCGCACACATCTGATTGACCATATGTCACCTCATCACTCTAATCTTCTCGGTTATTAGCCCGATCTACGTATCAGTATATATTTATATATATAGAACCCAGATATATTTATGCTGGATCGCTCCCCGCGTATGTCCACATGTGTTGCCGGCTGCTAGATCCCAAATACACATCCTGTTATCTTTGGTTTTGGAATCAATTGGATTTGAAGGATGCAGCAGTACCCCGCCTCGCCCCCATCAGTGTAGATGACCAGTCGAGAGGAGGAAATCTGCTCATTTGACTCGCTTCTCTAGTAATCTAGTAATACAGAACATATTACTATAATTTAAACTAATATTTAAGAAAATTATTTAAATTTTCTTTTGGTGGGAAAATTCCCTTTTTGATCCCTTGAATTGAGAATGGATACAGGAATAGTATTCAAGTTGGGGAGGATTTTTAAAACTTCTTACGGAGGGGACGGAGTTGACTTCATAGATCAGCTGAACTACCAATTCACTGGTGGTATCATGATTATATTTATCGCAATCATTGGATTCAGACAATATGTTGGTGAGTTGATCTATCATATTTTATTTTTGATAAACTTTTTAGATATTGCACATTTTATTTTTAAATAATTTTCACTTTAAATCGTCTCCCTTTTTCAAGTATATCTTAATTTCACTATAATTTCAAATGTAAACAAAATTGGTTCTTTTTGGTAATACGCAATAATCATTATTTTATTTATACACAATAAAAAGATGGTATCTATACGGGCAAAAGTCAATATGTATATTAAATCGATTTATAATACTATCACAATTAAACAATTAATTAGTAATGTCAATTCCCAGAAGGTCGTAACCCGCTTTTAGTTAATGTTGCGGATAACATCTTTCTGTAATTATGAACATCTATGTTCATTGTGTAGAAAGCTCAGGCTAATAATATCACGGGTTGTACATACACAGTAAGCTGTTATTTTGAAATTATCAATTCTGAACGATTTTTGTTCTTTGTTTATCGCATTTTTTATTAGATATAAAAATCTTTCAAAAATATTTATTTTGATGGCTGGCTGACAAAAATATAATAAGAAATAAAATTATAAACCATGTCAATATAATTTTTCACTAAAAGAATTATATCTAAAAGTGGGAATATATTAATCATGGTCAAATAAATATTGTTTACACAAAATTGTTATATTTGGCGAATAAAGTATATTTTAACGCCAGCTAAATTTACATCCCTCCAAGAACCTGTGAATTTTTAATAAATTGCAAATAAAATATAAAATAATTCTTTTAAAACCTCTACTTTCAAGAGAGGTTATATATCTTATACATAAGAACATCTGTGTAGCCAAGAGAGTTCGGGACAAACGTATTTATAACATAGGATGTAATAATATTGTCCATAAGTTCAATTTAAAAACATTTACATAACTATGAAGGATTGATAATATTTCTGCAGAAACATCACATTAAAAAAATTGTTGGTTTGTTCTAGTTTTTTCACATAAATATATATTTTAAATATGTTTTTGTCCAAAATTGTATTGTTCCTCGAAAACTAATATATTAAAATATTAAAGAATTATCATATACAGTTTATTAAATTATTAGGAATAGTGATGTAGATAAAGAAAAAATTCCATAGACTTATTTATACCGCTAAAAATAAACTAATTATTCTGCTGCATTAATATAATCCGCTGAAGATAATTTTACAAAAAGTGTAAACAATATGATTTGATTTATCAAGATGCAAGTCTGACTTTTTTACATTCTAATATTGTTTGCTAAAAAATAATTATTGTTCACTATAGGGGTATACTTGTAGAGTAATTCGCACAGAATAATTTAATATACAGCGAACAATATGCATTATAAAATCTTCTTTTTTCATCAAGAAAAATTGTTATTTTTCAGCAATAAAAACCGGATGTCACGCAATGAAAGTTTCTAACTAGTCACAATATCTATAAGGAAATAAAATTAACTTTATAAGCCACATCAGGGATTGGTTAAGTAATTAGAGCCATGTACATTCTCCCCAGTAGACATACACTCTTCAAACATATGAAAAAATTGTAAAATTTTGCCGCAGTTTGCCTTTTAGTATAGAGAAAAAATGGCAGTCGAATTTGGTACTTTGAAAAAAATAGAACAATAATCTGATTTAATCATTATCAAAAGAATAGGGGAGCAGTTCTGAATTTTTATATATAACTGAAAATAGAGTGGCAAACAGCCGCGACAACTCCATAATTTAATAGCTAGGTTCGTTGGTGTTGTGGTAGCCTTTGGGAAATACAAGACAGAGATTTCTTATTTTAGAGATTGTATTGTATCTAATAGTATTGCGATGTAGTTCCAATATGTGGTTGTCTTTTTGATTGCCTTACGACATGCATCTATCTATAGCTGTGAAAGTTGAGGCGAAAGTATTTTCTTCAGGATGATTTCCTACCCAGAGTGTGTTTTGCTGGAAGATCGGAAAATATCCAACTAACTTTTGTCTGTTGAATGTTCTTTTAATAATACAATTATTGGAAACTCTTCCAAAGTATCAATCGTATTTAAATTTAAAATATATGAATTATTTCTCCAATACAAAACATTTATAATTATTCTATTTGCGTTTATAGCTTATATGTTGAAATATCATTACAGTACAAGAAATTAGAGTTTGTTTATAATTTAAATTTTCACAAAATTTCATGGAGCAGTGAGAATTTAAAGTTTAAAAAGATGTATAGTAATAATTGTTCCTGAAATATATTGAAAATGTTCAAAGAATTTCAAAAAATTCTGGATATTCAATTTTATTTTTATCAGTAAACATATTTTTTAAGCAATTAAAATGTGTATTTACACAATTAGATATATATTGTTTCCTTAAATAATCAATATTTTTAACATAAAACGTATATAATCGAACCTAAGATCCCACAGATTAATTTCCTCTGACCTATTTGATTGGGATCCATTTAATTGATGCACTTGATCAATTACTAAATAATAATTAGTATGATTAGGAACACATTTTCATTATAGCCCAATAAATTTATCCAATAGATATTTAAGAATAGTTTTATTTTTTAGTAGAAGCCGAGATGAGTAAAATTCTAGATTAGAAATGTCAACTGATTAGGATCTGATTCTTGTTCCCATAAATATGGTTTTACACTTTTTATTTATAAAATTTTCATTTTGTTTAAAATTATAAAAAGTATAAGTCATTATAATGTTTTAAATTCTGACCATTAAAATATCGATATTGAGTTTTTGTACTTTGCTAACTGCTCTTCTTCTTTTCCCTGTGGATTCTTTTATTTTCGGATTCATATTCTTATGCCCCCAGCCAGAGGGCAATTTGCGATACCCGATATGTTTTCGTTTTGACCAAATATTGAAGCAATGCAATCGATTTATGAATACTTACTCTTTATTAAAGTCATCACTAAACTATCAAAAAATTATTTTTAAAAGGATTTTGTGCTAATTAAACTCACAATGGTTTACAGAATTCTCATCGACCCTTTTGATAGTCTATATCAATCGTAAATATTTGTAATTACAATTGTTGGTTTACAAACTATTAGAATAATTATATTTTCACGAAATTTTTATTTTCTGAAAATTTAAAATTATTAAATTCTTCATGCAACAATATGCAACAATTTTTTTATGTTGTGCTTAATACGATTGGCATGAGTATTTTTTGGTTGAATCAACGTTTTATAAATTTGTACATAATACCTATATACACATGATAAGTACTCTTTTATTTTCACAAACATTATGAACTTCGTCAATAGAAATCTAATTAACTTACTCAGGTCTATAATCTCTTTCTAATATTAAATCGTACTAATTTGCCCGCTGCAAATAATATAATTGTATCGAAAGAAGGTTCTTATTTCTGGTAGCATTGATATAATATGAATGTATCCATTTATACCAAATTAAAATATTCTAGAGCAGAATGCACTGCTGTGTAATTGAATGTCCTAGGGGAAATGCGACAAGCAGCTAATACTTTCTTATGTGTATCAATCTCTACACTTTACTTTCTATGTCTTTCCAGTTGTAAATCGGAAAATATGAACAAATTAATTATAATCACAAAAGGCAAAAATAAATTACATTTAGCAAATATAGGGGAGAGTCGGAAGTGGATAATAATTTTTCTAAATTAATGAATGTACGCCGAGCCCAGCTTATTTAGCAAAAAGTCCGTGCCTCGCCAACGCTTTCATCAATCAGAGTTACAGTTATGCGCAAACGGTTTAATACAAATAGCTATTTACATAGATAGGGATATTCTCTGAAATCATTCTTTTGATTTATTGAAATCTGTTTTAGTTTTTATATTTTTGAATATCTTTCTTTAAAAATAAAAAAATTGTTAATAATGTTTGATGAGAGGACCAGACAATATTTGCATTTATATTAAAAATACACAATTTTAATGACTATACCATAATACTAAATTTATAATATGTCATTCTAAAAACTACATTTTGATTCATGCCATTTTAAAATAAGACGAAATACTATACAGCTAAATGATGAATCCGAAATATGTGTATGAAAATGTTATGTTAACGTTGTCTAATAGGTTGTCTAATAATTATTAGATAGTATCAATAAGAATTGATTACTTTGGCTGCCTTTTAAACTTTCATTGAATCAAATGTCCAAATCACCCTGGAATTCTTAGTTATATGCCTTTATTGAAAGCCAAACTTACAAAACGATACCTTTGGGATTTTAAACGTGGTTATTGCACTATAGTTTCGGGTATGTCGTTCAGAACATTTTATTACTTTGTTGTAAGACTATGCAGACAAGATGGAATTTTCATGAGACCAAATGTGAGACTAATGTTATAGTTATAATATTCTGTCTCCATCCGCTATCAAGTTAATAGTTTTCAAAAGGTTTATTTAACATTATATAGCCTTTTATATATACTCGAAAATGTGGAAGAAACTGACAGCGAAAATAAAACAAAAAGGAAATTAATTAAAGTCCAATCAACCACAACAGCCGGAATGCTTACCTCCTGCTCTCAGAAGTGAAGATGATGATAACAGCTAATTAATGTGTTGAACAGAAAACCGTGTTCTTAAATTGAGGCGAAGGGGAGCATTACGACCCTATGACCACAACCCTGAGCTGATCGGTCAGTGCAAAATGATTGGTATTCAATCGATTCAAATGTTCCAAGAACCGCAAGGTGGAGTGGTAGTTGCCCCCCCCCCCCTTCCCCCCAATATACACTCTTACTAATTTCCGCATCATTTCACTTCAACTGTGTTCTGCTTTGAGGATTCCTCAGAGTCGGGGCATAGTAGTGGAAAACTTACTATAAACATCAAAATTTGCAGCAAAAGTAAAACTCAACATATACAACAGCCACAATTAGGGAGATTTCTCCCTTCCTATTGCATTCCTACTTACAATTCAAATCGACCTTCTTCCACTGAAGGAGGGCTCCTCAGCTCCCCGTGACGGAAGGAACATCCAGAAACAATATCCAACGACTTGACTGGAAGTCGAAATCTCTGCCCTCTTTAAAACCTTGGGACAACTCCAAAGCAGGTTGAGAAGATAGAGTTGTTTCGTCTGCAGCCTCTTTTACTATACAGCTGGAAAACGAGATGGTCTCCAGTCACAATGCTGTAGCAGCGTCTGTTGGTGGTAAATCTAATTGTATTAACTCCTCGATTGACATCAGGGGTTTCCTGCTCTTGAGGTAAAGCAGAGTGGGATGATAGTGAAAAACGTAGTATGGGAACCTTAATAGAGGGAAAGAGATGGAGATACAAGAATAGCTACAATGTATTTTTTAATGAGCTCGTGTATGGTTTAATCTTTGGCTAAACGAGACTCAATGATATTCAGAAATATATTGTAAGCACATTTTTGTCAATTTAATTATTTTTAAAAAATGAATCCGGAAAGTTTATGTTTTAAAATGTTGAACTAATTTTTTTAATTGTTTTTTTTTTACTTTTAATTGTGTTCAAATGTTAAACCATGAAATGATGTGTTGTTATTGATTATTTATAATCGGAATTTACAATTTTACGAAAATTTGAGGGATATTTTGTTAAATAACTATATAAAAATAGTTTCGACAAATTTTAATTATA
>JAUZNC010011673.1:8569-36202 GCA_034780395.1 Vannuccia rotundouncinata | reverse complement strand
TTACAGATTAATAAAATAAATTTCGCGAATTATATTTTCAATATCAGGAATAAAATATTTTTATGTATATAACTAACTCAATGATATCGTAAAACTCTTATAATAATACTAAAAACAAATTATATTAAACCAATCTTCTCGTGATAATAATTACAGTAAAAAATAGTTTTTTAAGAATGATAAAATATTTTTACATTACATGATAGTTCAATTGTTATAACAAGACCTTACCATACAGTAACTGAGAAACCTTTAGAAATATCAACACAGATAATTGAGAAGAGAAGAAAAGATCAGACGACATCAAAAGAGAGAATTTCATTTTGAGACCTAGAGATCTTGAAGAAGTCATCATCTTACAAAGACCGAAATATGTTAGACAGTAGAACCTGAATTCATATAATATAGCAGTACATTTTTTCACCGTTAATTTTTATTAATTTAAACAAAAAAAGCTCATTACTAAATTATATAAAAGACAACGAGCTTAATAACAAAATTGTTTGCAATCAACAAAATATAAGTACGCTGTAATTGACAGAGCAGGGTGTCGGTCTCTTATCCCAAAAATATCCCCTAATCTCGCAGATATTTTATTGTATGAACATGGCAAACTATATAATTTTCTCCCCATCTTAACAAAATGTGAATGGCCTTGTCTATATTTGAAACCCGAAAGAATGAGTCCCCAGTGGCCTTTTGTGGGACGCAATTCCTTCGTTATTTCCCTCCCTTGAATATATAAATATACTATTTTCATGCTGTATATAAGGTGTACAGAGCTATGTAGCAAACTCTAACTAGGCAAAATAAGTATATAATACTTCTATGCTCGTTTAGCATAATCTAAAAACAACATCCGACCGATGATGATCCTGGAAACAAGTCTATTAATAGATGAGTAGAATCAATGATATTTGACCAATTCCGATATATCTCATTTATCTTTGAAATGTTGAGACTTGGAGAGTAAGAAAAAGCTAGGCTATGCTGTTTTCTTTCTCGAGGAAAGGAGGGCTGCTTACTGACTTTTGAGATTATCCAAAAACATAGTTGTCATTCATTAAGACAAGAAAGCATTGCCTTTGTTGAAAATTACTGCTGGTGAAAAATAATGATTTTTTCACGGTATCAATTTTTTAAATTTATTTAATTATTTTAAAGTAAAGAGTAATTATAAATGTCTAATTAGTAGAACTCATGTAAAACAGTCTGTCAATAATGGGTGCATTTTAAAATAATTAGAACCTACTTAAAGGACTTTAAATAATTAAAACTAGATGAACAGAAGCGATAAATGTTGATCATTCCGACAATTGTATAGTTTATAAATCCGCGTCTCCCATAAATAATATTCTTGATCGGTCGTATATAGTTGAATAACAATATGTTTATGTTTTAATTATTGGACATAATTCACTTTATTCACGAAATATGTGGAAAATTGTTCAAGCCTATTTATTAACAGCTTAATCATAAACAATTTTATGAATATTTTGAAGGTTAAACAATTCTTAACATTTTAGTTTGACCTATATTGAGAAGTGGTTCCAGAGTACTATCTGAAGAGGTTTTTGGGTGTCAAACAAGGTTAGCTATGGATTTCTGCTCCCCTATGTAGAAAAGCTGGCTTTGATTATAAAGCTACACGAAAAGATGTCAAATCCCATTATGTTGTGGCTTCTTTGGGAACTAGCAAAAATTGATTTAACTATTCGTGATAATAATTTGCTTTTTGTTGGACCTTTTGAATTTCTTTAAAAGGATTTTTTCAAATCAAATTTCCACAAATATTTCCACAAATTCTACGTTGTGTGATATTGAAATAATGACTGCGGGAATGCCAATATGTTGTAATTGATTATATTTTTGCAAATTGGGCAAATGTAATTATTTGTATCTTCATAAATTGTAACTTTGAATGTAACTTTGAATTAAAAGCTCAATATTTTGGGTCCATTTTCGAAATCGTTTGTAGTTTTATCAATTATAAGTTGAGAAGAGGCATTTAATTATTCAAAGGCTAATATAATAGGGTACGATTGAATATGGTAACATATACAGAATAAATCTATCTAACAATCGTGAGATGATAACGGGATACACCTACCATTGTAGGAAGGAACAATTTCACCTATTGGTTTTTTCTCTTTAATTATCTAAGCATGATGAGTAACTTATTGTGAAATCCACGTTTCCTGGTATGAGTTAGGGAAGCCAGATATAACTACTTACATAGAGGAGAAACATATACATGGAAAATTGATTTATCAGGTTCCTAATTGTGAAGAATGTGTAGATTACACAAAAGGGAAGCTGGCTCTCATCTCTATAGGCCAATCTTTTTATCTATAATAAATAAATCGATTAACAAGAAAAATTAAACAACATTCTTGAATTAAGTAGTACATAAACAATGTTTGTTTTACATTATTAAACAGAACACATCTATTTGTACAATAATATAACAACTTAATAATTGGCTTATACTAATTCAGCTTAAATAATTTAAAAATGCCAAGTCTGAAGATAGGGTTGAGGTAAATATTAAGGTAGACACGAATACATTTTATTTATTTCATAAACATTATAGAAACTCGTTTTTAATAATTTAAATTAATTTTTACATCATTAATTCATCATCCGTAACAAATTATAATTATTGTTACAATTATTATAGTCATTCTAAACTTGTCCTATTTTTGGTTTTTCTCTGTATATAATGAATATTTAAATTTGGACTATATCATGAAGAACACTATATAACTGATAATGCATGAAACATTTATTATTTTAATCGAGAATGATTTCTTCTCATTTTATACCTCAGAGTTCTATGACCCCAATATAATTTTGACGATAATATTGAAGTATTATTTTTGTTTTGTCTTCCTTGTGATAGAAAATAATTGTTAACCGCATTTCTTCAAAAAAGCAAAAATCTAATCGGTTCGCTATATTCAATAAATAAAGTATGTCATCATTTTTTGTTTTAACTTTTAAAAACGAATATAAAAATTTCATAAAAACGTAATTTAAAATATATTTAAAACTGCTAATATAACTGTTTTAATGTATCCTAAATGTTGAAGGGAATGTTGACAATTTTAATCTTTATATTATTTTCTTATAATTGTTACTTATAACGGGCACTATATTTTTGCCACGAAATCTTTAATTAAAATGCTTTTTAGTAAGGCCATAATAAAACCCAAAATATCCATAAGATTTATTTAATGTTATAGATTGAAATTGATTTTGTTTGATTAATGTCTATAAACCATCAAACTTGGATAAAAAATTACAGATTATCGAAGTTAAAAAATTGATTCTTCCTTTATCTTATTCCATAAATATACAACCTCTTCTTGAAGAATTGATGGGTAAGTACTTGAAAATAGTTAGCCGGAAGAGGATGGATGGCCTCTGCAGTATTCATTCTGACTGGTGTGTGTTGAGGATATTCTCTCCGTATAGCCTTCAATATACTTCATATTACTTTATTATTCTAATAAGGTTTGAGAAACTGGGCGCCCAGTCCACTTGTATGTTACATCCTATAGAAGAACTTTTCTCCAGTAGGCAGCTGCTTCGTATATATCTTTCAGTGGAAAGCAGTCCACAGTCGAAGAGACGTTATTCAGGAAAATATCCTTTGAAGATGGCAGCTTCACCCCGCCAGGAAATACTATAATTACTGAATAATCATGCTATGCATAAAAGCAGCGACTAATTATTATTATTTGGCCAAAAGCAACATCCAGGAGATCAGATTGAAAGTCAAAGAGAACACGGTGATAGTTACAGACAATTTCCGGTTTGACAAATCATATTGTAATATAATTACTACCTGTAACAATTATATGCACTTAAGGTAAGATGCTTTTCTGGGTCAATTCTACGAATATCTAATTAAGAGCGGTTAATTTGTTTCGTAATTTTGTTCACCTTAGTAACTAAACGACAGTGATTGATTATGTTGAGATTTTATTAACTTAAACTAAAATCAATACACATTAATGTGCTGCTAATATTTTTTTTACATAAAATCAGATTTTTAAATACATTGGAAAATGCTCATACATCATTCAGTCAAAAATTCTATATTGATTTTTGGAGAAAATATATTCAAAATATTATTATAAAATTCTTTAAATAATATCGATTAGCTCACTAATTAAATGTATTGATGTAAGTTATTTAAAAAATTAAAAATAGAATTCTTTGATGCAAATATCATTAATATATCGCTCCTTTATTCATTTTTTAATTAATTGCTTTGTAGTTTCTATAATAAAATTTTTTTTCCTTTATTTAATGCAGCGTTTTACATCATGTTTAAAATTATTTTTTTTAAATTTAATTCCAAAATTCAGAAATTTTGTGTCAAAGGTTTAACATTTTTCGAAACCTTTCTACAAATTCGTCTGCAAATTTCATCAAATGTTTACTTGAGTTATTATATTAAGATATTAATTATATTATAGCAAGGAATAGCTGACGAGGATACATTCATAAGAAAAATGGCACCTGACTATCCCCTCTTTTGACTATATACAAAAATAAAACCCAAAGGTATACTTCATCCTCTTATCTTCCCCTTTTTCTTCCGCCAGTATGTCTTGTGTTGAAAGAAATTTAGCCTTTTAAATCCATATCTTTATATATCAGTTTTCTATAACTATCTCCTGCTTCTCTTTCTTACAAGAACGCTCTATGTATATCATACATATATTATATAGGGAAAGCCTTTTTTATTTATATCAGTCAAATACATTAATAGTCACAAAATATTGTCATTATATCATTCTATTATTTGTAATTGATATAGCTACACATGTTGGGATAAGTATCTTTCTTTCATTTTGACTCAACCCCACAAGATATCGAGTGTGTTTCTTTTTTCTCATAAACGAAAATATGATATGAGTTTAAATAACTAGGTAACAATATTATTATGTAATAATGAAAAACTTTTACAAATTATATTTCAATTATTAAATTTAGTAACAAATGCCACGTGGTTGAAGATATAAATATGTATCCTAAATGTGTAATAGCTATTGCTTTTTATTAAATAATCTCTTTCAACCTGGCAAATTTTCCGTTCATAATATTTGCAATTACTAATATCTCACTAAATTAGCTAATTTAATTAATTGCATAAATAAATAATTTAGCGTAACCGTATGTGTGTTTATTCACATATTGATATGAGCTTTAAAGAAAGTTTTTTAATAAATATATATATACAGGTTAATTGGTATGAAATTATTGTAAACTAAAATTAATTGAAATAAATAAAACATTTTCAAATTCTGTCTTTTTCTATTTTTTTCTTTTTCTTTTTATTTCATGGTATTTCAAAGTCAAATTCATCTATACGCAAAACAAAAAAATACGATAAATTATAATTTTCATGAAAATTGATACATTTAATTGTACTGTTTGTTGCAAATTTCCAAATATGCACATAATTTTTATAAATCTGAAAAGCGAAAAGCTAAGTGTATATATAAATATAATTGGGATATTTGATTACTTTATAATTAATTCATTCACTTAATTCTTGCATTTGTCCTATCGTTATGCAATAAAACTTTTATTCCTGCAAAATTCTATTCAGGCCAGCAAGAAGAAACAATTATTCTATTTTTATAAAGCAATTCTTTCAATATTCATTAGTGAAAAAAAGTATTTCTAGCGAATTTTCCCATTTTTTCCAAACACGCATTAAACGGGCACGAAATTTGAACAATTTTATCACAGAAGACTCTGTCCAAATGGATAATCAATTAATAATTAAAGTAAAACTATTTCCGCCCTTTTCTCCTTTTCTGTCTGCAAACATTCGTTGTTATTATACTTTCCATTTGGTGTTATGCTCGATCAGAGTTAGGTCTTCAACATCCAATAGCCTTGTAACGTGAGCTATTTATATTTCAACAAGCAATGAACTTGATTCAATTAATGTAATAGTTCCAAAAACTCAATTTTAAATGATTGTTATTTTTTAAAAAATACGATTTTATTTAAATATTTAATAAATATAGATATCGATTATAAATGAATGAATTGAGTCATTTCCAATATTTCTTTTTTTTCAATATAATGTGCAATTAAGTGTCATATTTTAAAGGTGTGCAAAAAGTTTGATGATCCTAATAAATTGTTTATATTATGAATTAGTTAATAGTTTTCCTTCTATCATAATTTCATTTTATTTTAAATTAGACCATAAAGATATTTGGATCTACCGTTAGCGACCAATTTCTTCCATATGATATCGAACAGATAAAAAATATATTTAGAAAACCTGTGGTTTAAAATTATTATTATAATATATCTCTAAGTTAAAAAACGAGATTTTTTTCCGTAAACGATTAAAACCTCTGACGGGATGTGAATTCAGAGTTTAATGTTGGAGGTATTTATTGGTCTTGGTGTTCCACAAATGATGAGTTACCTCAGAAACCATCTCACAAGGAGGTGAAACATCAGACACCAGTTACGCCAAATTAAGTTTCTCGTCAGGCGTGAGTCTCCCAATTCATCCAGTGCGCTCCGTTTTTGATCCCTGCTTGGGTGGGCACAGAATTGGAAAATGATTGCCAAAAGATTGTCTCACCGTGCAGAGATTAACTTCTTCTTCTTCGTCGTCTTCGTCGTCTTCGGCGTCTTCAGCTTTTTCGGATACCTCTCTGCCCTGTCATCGTCTTCTGCTAATTCTCTTTTTTGGCCATTAGTTCTTCAGTTCTCACTATCAACTCGACGAAGGGGTACTTTCACTCTTTCTCAATCTATATCACTGTCTTGCAAATTTCAACACTCTAAGATTTCTGCAAATTACCTTCTCTGATTTTTTTTCATATCACTTTGTCCAGTTAATTGCCAAATAAGTTTTTTGTATATTTCTGAATCTAGTGTATATCTCTATTCTGTGATTAGTAGTAGAACACTTACAAAAGTTTTACAATCGATTAAAAATATTAATAAATATAAGTTTATCCTTGAAAAATATATTGCCGATTAAAATTAAGTTCATTTTCATAACTCAATCATTTAAATAACTTTAGGATAAGCGAATTAATAGTTTTTAAGGAAAATATGGAATAATTGAATAACAAATTAAACTATTTATTGTTCATTGTTTATAAAAGATTAAAAATTTAATTATATTGACACCGGATGACTTATTGCTGATAATGTGTTTTTGCAGAATATTTTTTATTTCAATGTTTGACTCTCTCAACATTTTACCCCTTATTATATAGATTTTCCACGCAGCACCATACCATTTAAAGCACACATTCGGTATTCCATTCACAGCTGTTGTTTCCATTACAGTTTGACCCCTCCAAATATAATATACTGCATTCTGTATAGTCATGTGTAACAAAAGCAGGCTAAATTTCTGGTATAGCAATTATATTTTTCTGTTATTTACAAGAATTAGTCATAGAAAAGTTGTATGCGTCCATATAGAGAAAAAATAAAGTATTCCAAGTAATGAATCCTGTACAACTTACAGGCAAGAAAAAACTACACATTTTGCATATGTTGTCCCACATGTCTTCGAAGCATCATAAATTACAGATATCTCTTCCCAAATTATAGCGTCTTACAATAATGCTTTTCATGATCTTAGTATGTGTTCAAATATCCGTCTGGCCATGTGCAACACATAGGTAGTGCATTTTTAATCTTTATTTTTAGGATAAAATAAGAAAAAACAATATAATACTAATCCATTTGATAAAACAATTGGAATTCACGTATATACAGAATTAAAAGCCTTTTATGTAACGTTGTATTGATTGTGTATAATTAATAGAAATTGCCTAGCCTATCCAAAAGAAACATTTTAAAATTGTACAAAAGGGATAATTTGGAACAATAATGTTAGATTGAATTCTGTAAACAATGATGTAAGCTTTTTCTCTGAAACGTAAATATATTTTATTAAGAAACAACTCTTTTATAGGTCAGTTGTTTTTTTTACAATAATTGGTGTTTGTTTTTATATAATTCTATTCAATCACTGTTTAAATATTGTCTATTAATTAATAATAAATATTTGTTTATAATTATTAAATGGTTTTGGTAAAGAAAAACATTTGTTAAAAGAAATAATTTTGTCTGACATTAATAAATCGTTTCAAATAGATTGTACATTAAAATAAATTTGACAAATTATATAAGATTATATATCATGTATTTCAAAAAGTATTTAAAGACATAACTTTTTTACTTTTATTTTTAAGATTTATCTTATTTCAATCAATCCACGAAATTTGTGCAACCAGCCGAAAATCCTAATTTTTCGTATTAATGAACCGAATATTGTCCAAACAATCTTAAAGAAATTAACGAATTTATAGAAATGAAAATCTTGAAAAGTTCGGAACAAATTAAAATGGTTATCATTAAATTATAGAAAACTATAAAAAAAATTTAAACGAAAAGCTTCGATTTTCCTAAATAGCCGCATATGATGAAATCAATAGATTATTTTGTTGTTTTTTTCTGAGAAATTCATGAACTGAGTGCCTGATGGAGAGAGCGATGTATTTTTCTTAGTGGCTCAAACTTCTTCAGAGTTTCCTAAAACCAGATATCGTGATGTGTTATTACAGATGGCATGTTCTCCGTAAACACGAATGAATATTTTACTTCCTCAGCTTAACCGTCAGATTTGTTTGTGTCTGCAGATTGCATCGCCATTTCACTGTTTTTATTCCAACCCCATCCCCTAAATTTTATTAGAGCTATATAGGTTCACAGCCGTTTCCTCATACCTGTTTTTTCCTTCCTGGGGTAAAACTGTGCACATATTTTAGTTCTATTTCACGTTTTTCTTTTTTCTAAGAAGTGGCTCCCTTTCTATCAATCAAATAAAATACACATGTCTATGCTTTTTTATTACACATTTTCACCTTAAGCAAAATATGTTATTTACATTATTTTATTATAAAAGTTTTAAAATTCTTAAAATACAGATCTCTATTTTAATTTAATTAAAAATAATATTTTCGATTTCCTAGCTGCCAAATATTTGAGCCACGGGTATTAAAATAACTCTTTTTAAATATTCATTGGAAAGGAATTTTTCCAGCTTTGCATTGTTAATGTTAAATGAAAGAAAACAATGACCACATTTATTGCACGAATTAGAGAAAAATATGAAAGCTCAAGCGAGCTATATGGCGAGCCATCTAACTATGAGCGACATCATTAATTAACCTACCTCTATATCTCCACAGTGGATAAATTGATAGAATGCAGGAATCCCCAGATTCATGGAGCGCATGCAAAAAATACTTTTATTGAAATTGAGATTTAAAAATTCCGTACATATTGTAAGACATTTGGAGGTACTGGATATATTATTTAAGTGGTGAAAATAGAGCACTTGCCTTGTGATTATAAGTTGCATATATAATGTACTGCTGTGGTTTCTTTGTCTTGATAATGTTGACTTTTCTTGTTTAGCCTGCTCCAGAACGAATAAGAAGAGTATTTGACTGACAGCCGATTCAAACTATTCTTTAACTTAAGATCGGATCGTGATCATAGCATGGGAGGTTAATCATAGAAAATTGTTCGTAGTTATAACTTGGGTCTTGCGTTTAAAAGAAATTCTTCAAGTGAATGGATGACTTTATTCATAAGGTATAACCTTCATATTGTGTTTATAAGTCGATATTATTGCGTTTTCAAATACAAAAATGAAAGATCTGGTTACAGAACCGTAATTAAGATAGCTGTTCAATTACGTTTTTAAATTTGTAAGTTCATTATGTATAACGTTACATAATAATTATATTCTTGGAAGACAAATTAGCTAAAACTAACCATTTTTGGTATCAAACTAAACATTATTATAATATTTATTTTATCCAAACTTTCAAATTTGAAGAAATTCTGAAAAATTTTATTTCAAAATTACTATTTTTAAAATAAAATTGATTTTAAAAAATCCTAATAAAATTAAATATAATGTAAATAAATAAAATAAAATAAAAATAAAAAGTAAATATCGATAAAAAATAAATTAGTTTATTAATTTCGTAGATATGATCTAATATCTTAATAATTTATGTTTTCTGCAATTTTCAAAAAAAATATTATTTTTATTTTTATTATTATTATTATTTTAAAATTTAAAGATTAGAAAAATAAAAACTTTATTTATAAATTTGCCAAAAATTTTAAATTATTATTTGGTCATATATGATAAGTTTATTATAAACTGTGGAACTTTTAAGATTGTAATTATGTTAAACTATAATAACAATTAAATAAAATTTAATTAAAAGCCGAAATGCATTCCTCTTATATAATTATTAAATTTCTTAAATTGAAAAGATTGAAAAAGCCGATATATCAGACTCTGCAGAATTATCAAAATAAAATATTTTCATCTATAAATTGAAAAAGAAAAATACACTTATTATTAAAGAATTTTAATTAACTTTGCAAAACATTATTTTACAAGAGATTTAATTTGAACTGTTAAACTAATTAATTGTTTGTGACAGAAATTAGCCTTGTCGTTATTATATATAATAGTTTATACAATTTAATTAATTCTTTCATACAAATTGACGAAACCTTTTTTCGATTGCAACACAACAAAAAAGGGTTGAACCATACTGCCGGTACTTTAACTCCTTATTAGATATGTTGGTTGTCTGCCTTTCTTTATCAATGAAGCAGAGCAAAGTAAAAACGTAATCGGATAAAGGAACAACGCCGAAACGTCTAATAAGTAACGTTTTGTATCGTTTTAAGTTTAATTTATTTATTATAGTTTTCAGCGATTGATTTTATATCTAATTTTATTGTATTTCTCATGTATTTTTGTGATATGCATTTGTCTCTCCGTCAAACTTGGATGAATTCCCCTATCTATATTTAGCCGAAGATTGTTATATAGTAGTTTGACATAATAACTGTTGACAAATGGAGAAATTAATTAAGTTAACGAGAGAGAACTTCTTCTAGCAATCGAGATCATTTAGAAAACCGGGAAACAGCATAATTCCCTTCAAAGACGAAGCCATGCGGAGAAATTTGACTAAAAGTTCATTTTGACCTTTATAACCAACAAATCTGTAATTTCACTGTCTATATTGGAACACAACTATTGATGACATTTTTTTGTCGTTTGATCCTTTTTGCCCTTTAGTGGTGGAGTTTAAAAGCAACAACAAACTTTTTAAATTATCTTTTTCGAAGCAGAAGATTTTATTTTGTGGTTAGAAAATAGATTTTTTAAAATTGAACGAATTATTATTGTAGAAATTAAGCATGAAAATTTTAGTTAGACCTTATTATTGATTTGTAAAATATTTAATTAAATTTTTGAATAATATCTGACTGTATGCAATCTGTCAGTGTGCATTACATTTTTTATTATTTCTGCAGATTTATATTCATTAAGATATTTTCCGTTTGTTTCTAAGTTAATTATCTAACCAATTTACGAAATTTTAAACGGCATAAAAATTTCATAAATTCTTCTCTTTTTTGAATGACAACTATGGAAGCAGACATCCACATAATGTCTGTGTTTAAATACGACTCCACATTTTAACTGAAAGAAGGTCTACGACCCCTTCATTAATACTCGCCCAGGAAAAGCTCAATCAAATCCTTAAACACAAGCTGTCTTCGCGGGCTAAACAGGTCCATCTCCATTCCTTAGGAATTCGTCTCCTTTCTTTCCTCTGATACAGTAAAAAAAACTGTCCAATTTTAGACAACACGAACAATTCCGAAGCCTTATACCCAACCTCAACAACTTTCTTTTCCATATAATATACTGCCATTGATTCCGTATGCCTGAGTCGTGTTCCCTATACTTTAAGATGAAGTATATACTATATGAATCCCCTTCTTTATAGCGAGTGATGATCTCAACACCCAACTACCTTAACTAAAGCGATAATATCCTCCAAAATTGACTAAGAAAGAGGGAGGAGGGTTCTGCGGGCAATACATCTGCCATAATCTTCCGTTATATAGACTACAAATCCATCACCAACCTCACGCATCAGACTTACTTATAAAAACTATCAACTATAAGTTTTGTACAGATATGCAACTTAACCGTTGAAAGGATTAAAGATTTTTTTAATAGTGAAGAACAAAAAGTTAATAAATTAACTTACTAATAGATGAAAACTTAGCTCGCTCATTGTGAGACTTAGCAGAAATATCAAATTTATTCGGAAGTGCCTAAATAGTTTCGCACACTTATTAATAATATAAGTAGTGAGCTACGAAGGAGATATTTAAATCATTTTGCTTTTTTAAATAATGAAAATAATAATAATAATTTAAGTGAATTTGAAAACAGTGAAGGATCTGCTTCATGACATATTTTAACTTGCACAACTTTTAATTCATTTGATATTTTCCTTTACAAATAATTTATTTAAAATAATTTAATTCTTCAGATAATTCGTCCGTTAATTCAGTTAATCAGTCAATTTAGTTATTTCGTTAATATAGTCAAATAGATCGCAAAATCGTTTAGAAATTTAGTTAAATTATATTTTATTATAAAGCAAAGATTTTATCTCCTTAATGATTTAATTAATAAATCCAATAATAAAGATGAATTTCGTAATCTAGATGATGTTGTCTTTAATATATTACCAAGGAGAATTATTATCTCAGAAGTTTTAGAGTTATTTTCGGAAGTAAGAGATCATTTATCATCGCTGCTAAATTGGAAAAGATGACGAGTGATTTGAAATCTGCAGCGAGATTAAAATGTTCTTTGACTTAATTAGGTTTTATTACTCCACATTAAAAACATTTAATCCAAACTTAATAACATTAATAATCATAGCTTAAACTACTGTTTGATCCTTTATAGGTCAGTTTTAAAGCTGTCAAAACAATTTGAAAGTGTTTTTTTATGAAAATTTCTAATTTTTCGATGAGAAAATTAAAGTTTTTATATTATTTTAAAAAAATTTAACCAAAAAGAATTTTTAGTTTTAATTAAGATCTAACAATTATATTTAATATTATTTTTCTTACTTTCAAAGGTTTTAACACAAAGTTATATTGTAAAAATGATGACATAATAATAACACACCTTATAAAATCAATTTTGTTTCAATTCTTCAAATCATTTTTTTAATCATTTTAACCTTTCTTCACTCCTAATGTTTTTATTAAACATTAAGAAAGCTATTTTTTCCATTATTGCATTAAATATTTGTTAAAAATATCAAATATGAAATTGTTTGACATTGTTCTTTTCTCCGTTAATGCATTTTTTATTACCAAAAAAATCTTTTATAGCGAATGACCAGGTAGGTGAATAAAGCTCTCTTTTATATCGGGATATTTTCGGATCGAATTTTGAAGTGTCAGGTTATTTATTTTAGTATATAGTGCACAAGAATGTCAACTATTTCACATCTATGCATGGGAGTCATTCAAGCCAGTTTTATTGCCTACGACTTTTTGTAAAATCCGAGTATATAAAATTCCCTCCATATCTTGGGGAGGAAGCAGCCAGAGAACATCGTGGGGTCTGCTAGTAGAAGGGGAACAGCACACAAACATGCGTTTAATGGGCTAAAAGTAAACCTAAATCATCCTGAATTCTCGCGCTCTTCAAACTATATCACCGATATAAATCAGTCCAGGAGGAATTAGAGACCTCTTGTTCTTGGAGTCGATAATGAAAAGTTATGACTGAAGAGCCCCTTTCTGTCCCCAGTCTTATCCAGCTGGCAAATGATAGGACTGCCAGCGGTACAGCGAAATTCTTCCTCCGTCGAGCCGATATGGTCGACTATTCCAGGCTATAGGCTGCTCGGGGAGATGGGTGGGCTGGCATAGCAACTCACCCCAGCCGCCGTTGTGATAAGTTCAGTCTGAAGCTTTTTAGGGCTAAAGAGGAAGTTAACGGGGCTACAGCAACAGCCTTATTATCGTTTGAATTATATGCAGATTAGAATTAAAGGAAATCTAAATAAGTAACGACCCTTCTTACAATAAAATAAGAATATATAACAAGTTGAATTGGGAAATTGGAAATATGTAATTCGATATAACTATTTCATAATAAATAATTAAATCAATGTAAATAAATAAACAATTTTTTTAATATAATTATTTTATTGATTTTTTATATTGATTAGGTTTTAATTAAAATGAAAATTTTTTAAGATGTGTAGAAATGAATAAATAACTTGTATAGCACAAAAAATGGCACAATAAAATTCAAAAGATATTTCTGTGCGAACATCAATCAATATTTTAAATCCCTTGATTCAATCTCCCAAAAATGATTACATTTAATAAACATACCTTATATACCATATAACATAGTTGTATGTAGATAGCAACTGCAGAAAAGCTCTGCAATTACCATGGTACACATCTGCAGACTAAATCTATAACATTAGTATTAGCCATTTTTGTCCAATGCACCCTTGTCTAGTTCTTCGCCTTAGATGGGAGGTTGTCGTCATAACAGTGTCTCTTTTTGATTGAATTACGGGGTTATATACTGGGGATGTTATAAGTTGAATGAGTATTCCTAAGACTACATTTATCACTTCTATTCCATATACAAAAAGTTTGAATGCAGACAAGCTATTTTGGTATGTGGGGCTGTCGTAGATATAGTAGTATGCAGGCGTAGGACCAATAACAATCGATTAATGTGGAATCATAAACAAAATGGTGTGCATTCTGGACAGATTAGACAAAAAATTTAAAGTTGAACTGTCACAGGGTTTAAAACAAATTGATACGAGGAAGATTGGGTGACTGTTAAGTGAATACTGAAAGTGAAAGTAAAAACTGTTCTATATTTTTTTAAAAGACTATATTTATTTTTTGTAAAAATGTTGTCCCACTATATTAAATTGTAATCGTTATTAATGATTTTTTTTTATTCTATAGAAAATGTATCGATAAACTGTTTTCTAAACATTCATTATTAAAAAAATATTTATTGTGTGTTTGTTAAAAAATGTTTTATGGGGCTAAATGTATCGACACTGACTTTTATGGATCAACTTTTGAAGTTTAGTTGCGATTTTAAAAAGTTATAGTTTGATCAAATATACTATATAACAACTAATTTCGAAATTTTTAAATATATTCTACCACAGAAAATATAACAATTAGGGGAGGAAAAAAGAACCAACTTTGTTGCATTTGATTTTTATGAAATTTTATTAGATTAAAATAATAATGCAAAATCTCAAATTTTACCTTCTTCTGTTTTATAAATAAAATGAAATTTAAAAATTGGAAACCCACTTCACCTAATCTATTTTATTCCTTCCAGGAAAGCCCATTCAATGTTGGGTTCCACAGGAATTCACAAAATCCTGGGAAGAGTATGCGGAAAACATGTGCTGGGTGTCCAACACATATTTTCTTCTGCCCAATGAGCATGTTCCCGATGACGACTTTGAAATGCACAAGGTTCGTTACATCGGCTACTACCAGTGGGTGGCTATCGTGCTCGCCGGCCAAGCAATGCTAGCTTGGGTGCCCCACCTCCTCTGGCGAGTGTGCTCGCGTCGACTCCCTGTTCTACTTCAGTCGGCCCGCGAAGCCTCGATGGCGGACCGCGAGAGGCGGCAAAAGGCGGTCGCTTGTCTGGTGGCGACGTTGGAGGAGCAGGCTGAGTCGAACAGTCGGTTTCGAAGAGTCAAAGGGGTGTTCAACAAGTGTCTCTGCGGAGCCTGTCCCTCTGCGCGTCTCACAGTGCTCTTCTTCTTCGTGAGGATTCTGTTTATAGCGAACAATGTGGGCCAAATCTACTTGATGCGTCGCTTCATAGGCTCCAACAACACCATGTTCG
The DNA here is from genome assembly GCA_034780395.1 of Vannuccia rotundouncinata. Taxonomy (NCBI): domain Eukaryota; kingdom Metazoa; phylum Platyhelminthes; order Proseriata; family Coelogynoporidae; genus Vannuccia; species Vannuccia rotundouncinata. The sequence continues at coordinate 20,349 of JAUZNC010011673.1, read as the reverse complement.
GCGTGCAGGTATTTAACGATCTGATTAGAGGACACGACTGGGAGGTGTCGGGTCACTTTCCTCGAGTCACTTACTGCACAATCAAAGTTCGCAAGATGTCCCAGTTAAAACCAGCAAGGTGAGATATTGACCATACTACTGATTACGTACTATACTTATTATATGATTTATGATCACATGCAAAAGCGGAAATAATCAAACTGAGTATTATTCATTTTAATAAATAAATGGAGCAAAAAGTAAGCAGGTGTAGCCTATATTCCGGGATAAAATATATTTATATAATTTATAATATAAGAATTAACAATTAGCAAGAAATAAGTTCGTTTAATATATTTTAAAACAAACGACAAATTCTTTGTAGAAAAACAAAAGATTGATCATATCTAAAATATTCAATAACATCAATTTTATTCCAATACATTGAATTATATCGCCCTTGTCTCAAAATAGCCAGACTAGCACATTTTACAATCGGTCACTGTTATCTTAGATTACTGATTATAAAGAAAAACTTCACATTTCCCCAATTTAATCACCATTGTTTATCGATCAGAGATCAGCCTTATAATACCCAGTCATAACAATTGATTCGATTATATATCAGGGGATATCTTTTTATCTTTGACTGGTGTTAAAAATCCATTTGGTAACTCCTACCAATTGTACATTTAACGATGGTTGGTTTCCTGTTTAATGTGGAAAAAATTCTGATAAATAAGTGGGGTGGAAGGGTAGGCTTTGTGTAAAATTTTATGATAGCAATAAAAATGAAATTAATTTGAATCGCTACCTATATAATAATTTTTGGTTAGTCCCAAAATAGAATGGATTTGCAACCTAAGGTTTGAAATTGTACGAACAGGATTTTGCAAGTCAATTGTAGACGCAAACACTTCTTAATTAAACTGCATACTGAATTAATTAATTAATTAAAGTTGCCTTATTGATTGAAAAACAATGAATTAATTCGATTAAATCTCATTAGGCCATTTTTATGATAGTTCAAAGCCAATTTTCCTGACATTAAATTACACAAATCATAAATTATTCTACTATATAATCAGATCCTAATAAAACACTCAAATTCTATGAACAATAAACTATATATCGTTCGCTTTTTATAATTATTTTGTTGCTGTTGCTATTCAATTTATTTTTAATTTACATTGTTGGGAAACTGGTCGTTATATATTATTTAGAATAATGATTTAAACTTATAATATTATAATATAGTCAATATGATGTATGTTATATAAACATTTCTAGAACATAATTTCCTTAAAGCGAAAGTATTCAACAAAAATACGGTAATTAAAAATTATATATATATATATCGTAGCTATATAAGATCCTAGTATACAAATTGTTGAGTTTTTTTAAATAAAATCAGAATCCTTCAAGATATCATCCATTTAATGAGATGCAATTATTTTTCATAGAAAAAAACGCAGAATAAGCAACACAGTCGCAAGGGAACCCAAGTTATGGCTCCAACTATTTTACATATTTTTTTCGGTGCGGCGAAAAAGCCACTGGTAACAGCTTTGCCTGTTATTTATTTCAAGCTAGTTTAGTCATACTTGTCGGGAAGTTTTCCATATCGTTGTGGGAAGAAGGTATATAGAGGGACTCTCTTCAAACTATAGCAGAATCGGGCGTCATCCATCAGATTCGTCAACGTATTTAGATATCAATGGTCGGCTATTTATTGCCTATAAACTAAACTGGTAACATTAATATATGTCGAATAAGAGAACAGGGGCTTCGCTCAAATTCCCCAAATCTCTCTCATGAAAAAATATCGATCGATAGAGGCGATTTTGGTATTGGCAATGATCTACTACAGATCGGTTGGGGGGGGGGGGGGGGGTATATATGTGCAGTGATGCAAGTAAGGGTAATCAATGCTTTAATTTGCATTTTACTAAGGATAGCCCGAGCAATAAGGTTGCTTAGAAAAACGGAGAGTTTAGAAATCCATCTAAAGGGTTTTATCAATTGACTTTTTATTCGAACTTTTGACAACTATCAATGTTCGAATCATCATAACTACGTTAGTTCGAAATTGAATTAATTTTTCTTGTCAAATATATCACTTCATTAATTTCCATAATGTGTTTTATAAATTAAAGCTATCAGTGAATAGATATAGTTACATATTACAAAATAAATTCTAAATGAATCGCAAATTGCAAAATTTTAAAAGCTGATGTGAATTTAGTTCTTATATAGATAAGTAAAAATTAATTAATTAAATGAGTAAACATCTTTTTAATAAAATGATATACCATCATACAGACAAAGTTTTATCAGATAATTTACGATGAAGAACTGATTGTATTATAAAAATGAATTTGTTTCAAATTTTTGCGAATTTTCAAATAAATTCTGCGATTTCATAAAAAGTAGTATATTGTGATAATTTTTGCTCGCGCGAAAGGAAACTGCGCAAAGCTACTTTAAGCATAAAACAAGTCCTTCGATTAATTCATTTTCGAGTCAATTTCGCGTGACTTTGCTTTGAGGCATAAAATAGGTATATATATAGATTAGTATACAGTAACAGAAAAAGGGCCCTTTTTCCATTATTTTCATATGGAAACTTGTATGTACTTGACTTTCCTCACAGTCCATAGGTAGGGACGGTAAGCCTAGCCGAATGAGAGGTATTTTCCACTTCTCTTCTCATTTCTGACCTAGGAATATTGGTTTATAGCTAAATATAGTGACTGACTACTCAACCAAAGGGTATCCACTTCAGCGACTGGCTAAGGTTGGCTTGCTGCGTTAACATTAAGCTCCCACTGAACATCTTTGCCCGTCATCCACTCCGTTGTCGTCTTCTTTCCTTTTAAACTCGATGCGTTCCCCTTTATTGAGGTAATATACATAAAAAGGATAGGGGATCCCTCTTTTCAGTCGCCATTGACCTCAATTTTTATTCGATAAATACCTTGAGTGTAAGACCCAGATTGTAATGTATAATATTTTTCAATAGTTATTTTCTCTTCTTCTCGACTTCATCAGCGTCTTCTTATTCTTCTTCTTCTTCTTTCTTTGACGCACCGGATCAATACCAGTTGGGGGCGAGGCGGGTATGGCCCGGCCGCGCTGTGTATGGAGATAAAAAGTAATTTCCTGGACATCTTTAGCTACAGGCGTCTATTGATTTGAGTTAACTAGTCCCAAGAGAAACCTTGTGTGGATGACAAGTCGACTTGTAGATCTATGGCCTGCTCCTGACAGATAGCTATAGTCGCCTCTCAAAATTCTGGAGATATTAAAATATGGCTGAACACGACCTTATACTGCCACGTAAATTCGGTCTTTGTATAACTCCGGCTATTATACTCTTGAAATTTTGTTCATATGCCAGTGAGCCTTGGGGAGTTGTTTTTAATTAATTGTAGAAAATATTTTTAATCAGATCTATTTCATAGACCGATTTTTTTCACTTACTTCAAATTGGAGGAAAATAATAAGAAGTTTTAATTTATACAGTTTGGATTTTTTGTTTGTTTACATGCGAAATGCGAAAATATAATAAGTTATGAAAAATCTTTCAGTTAATATATAATATTTTTCAACAAAATTTACAAATAAAAATAAATATATAGAAATTTTTAAATTCTGTTCAACTTTTGGGACCATTTTTCCGTTAATATAAATTTTAGTTGTAAAAATTCAATTTAGTTGATATTGATTAAAAATTCAATATTTTTTAAATTCTGAATTGATAAAACTATTCAATCAATTAATGTTCACTTTAGGATCATATTACCATCCTTATACCTCATATAAGTTGTTTAAAAAATTAAGTTTTTATCAATTATAAAAATAGTTATCTGGTTTTAATTCAATTTTTAATCCCTAGTATAGAATAAAACTTGTAATGGCGAAACATAGTTTATTTCCGTTATAAGAATATTACAATATAAGTCGTTTTAGTTTATAAATTTTCAGGAATTAAAACTAGAATTAAATATAATTAAAAGAAATTATTTAAATATACCTTTGTTAATACATTGACGAACAAAAAATGTGTTAACTCTTTCTTGTTTATTTTAAATAACTTAAGTTATCGACAGCGTTTTTTTACGACAAGAGTTGAGTGACTTGATCGTTTATGTAAATTATAAAATATTTATTTGCGCATTATTCTTCGCAAAGTCTACAATTAACTTGCACAGCGTCTAGCTTCTCCTGAGTGGGTACAGTGGTTCTATAATCTAAAGATCTTGACTACCGGCCTCAATATAGTCCACTGACGCGAAGATAATTCGATCTTATTCATCTTCATCAATATATTAACAAGTACACCATCCGAACAGAGTTTGACCAAGATGTTTACACTACAGCCATATCAAACATGGCGAGGAATGAGAGAGTGGGGGAGATACAGAGCCAACTGAGAGAGAAGAGAAAAATAATGAAACGAAGTGAGAGTTCTGAATTACCGTCGATTGGGGACAGAGGACAACTGGGAAAAGCATCTTATAGCTCCAGCAAACAGAAACGAAACCACCACGTATAGCAGCTATTGCGAAGCTGCTTGCCTCTTAGAATAAACCACTAAGTTATATATCCTAGCGTCCTGGCGCACGTTGTGTTCTCGACTGGGAATTCGACGCAGCATCGAGGACTTAGTCCATTTGTAGTCTCTCTGAACTCGCGCTATAGCCTGCTGTCTGCTCTTCCAAGTTGTCTCAGCGGTCAGCCGCAGTAGATTTCTGCTGGTGGTTGGGTGTGGGGTGGTGCGGGTGGGCATGGGGAAAACATTTTTTTCAAGATGCTGATTCCGGGGAACACAATGACCCAAATCGTCTGGGTAAGTAAACAGATCAATTTCCCACTTACCGTTCATAGAGGGATTAAAAATCAATAATTGTTCTCAACAAACCGCGTGCGCGCATACTCATCTACATTGCTGCAGATATTTCTTCCATTTTATAGTCGCTGGTGTATGTTACCCCCAAATCAGAAGCGGCTTATTTCCCCACATTCCAGGCCTTATATAAAATAATTGCGAGAATGCAAATAAGCCATTTTTTATCCCCCATTGTGGAACTTTAAGTAGTTGGTGTCCATTTGATAATTTGAAAGAAATTTCAGTTTGGAAAATGTCAGCTTTTATATTAGTTATAAAAAAAACGAAAAGCAATTCTTAAACGTTTTATTTTGTATGATTTTAGTTTGTAACAACATAAACTGTATTACAGTGTTTTTTGGCTTTTTGAAAAGCTAAAGTAAAAATAGTCAAACGGCGGCAAAATTTTTGAAAAAGGTACAAATTTCTTATTGTAACCGAAGCTATTCTCAACCAATTTATGTTAACAATTTTTTTTGATTGATTTTATTTATTAAATCCTAAAAATGTATTGATAATTAAATTACAATGACGTATTTTTTAAAACTTGAAAGTAATATAAAATAAATAACAATGTTTTGTTATCTCAGAATAAAGTGTGTTGCTTCACCAAACACTATTAAGGAGCATTCAAATTATTCAATCATTAAACGTTATTCAATCAATATTAAACGTTATTCAATCAATAATTAAAGTGAATTCAATCAATATTAAATGTTATTCAATCAATATTAAACGTTATTCAATAAATATTAAACGTTATTTATTCAATCAATATTAAACGTTATTCAATCAATATTAAACGTTATTCAATCAATATTAAACGTTATTCAATACATTTTTAACGTGATTTATTCAATGATAAACATTATTTAAACGTTATAACAGACGTCATTCAACCATTCAAAAAGTTTGGAATTCGTAATAAATGTTGACACTGTTTGGTATCAACGAACGTTTAAAAAATCATTAAATTAATGAATTGTAAAGGTTTTGTAGAATTTTTACGAATTATATTTTCTTAACAATAAATTTTATGATATGTATTATATTTACTTACTATAAGATATTTTAAATAAAAAATTGAACAATACGTCGCCACACAAAAGCTTTTATTCCCTGTTGGGCAACGTTTGTAAAACATACTGACCCCTTTGCGTTGAGTTGCAGCATTCCATTCTCCATACCTGTTCAAATATACTATATACATGGAAATTATAAATAAATAAACTCGAAATATATCAGAGTTGTCAGGTTTGAAATTAAACAATTTCTCTAGGCAAGTGTTTCAAGCCATCTGTCTTCGCCTCCTCGACTGTTGAAGGAACTAAAATCGGTGTCAAAGTGGATGCTTCTTGTTGTCATGAGCTTGGAGTAATTGTTGTTTTTACAATTCAGATATTCCCAAAGAATTCTTCTCACACAGTGTGGCAGCAGTTCTTTCCCCAGAGCTTATATGAGGATATCTCTCTTTTTTGACTTTGGTAAAATTACTTGATTTTAAAAAGAAGAAAAAAATGGTGAATTGTTTTTTGAATTTGAAGCGAATTTGGAATTTTAGTACCTATTTTAACTACCGTATACTACCTTTAACACATTTATTTAATATATATTTGCTGTTTACCTTTGTAAACTCTAGATTTAATTATCAGAAACACAAAATCAGAAATTTCTAATCAGACGAACTTTTTTGATCGAGAAAGAAAAAAACATTATTGTTGTGGGTGATTTATCTAACAATTTTTAAATGTTTAACTGGGTATTTATTTTTTAACTTCAAGCGTATAATTTGTATTTAGGTATTAATTCAAATAATTCAAATATTAAATCAAGTTTAAGTTCAGTTTCTTTAACTAGTATAGGTATATGTTTTTGTAATTGTTATAATAATAATAAACTGTAGGATTTTAAAAATGTCTATTTCTGAAAGTTATTTGTTTACGTTTTCATTGCTAAATTAATAACAGTAATATTCTCAAATCTATAAAAAGTTCAATTCCTCCATGCACAACTGAATATAGCGTATGAATTTAGTCATATATCCCATATAGTAACTATACTAGCTCTATATTATTTATATAATTGCAGAAAAAAGAAGGGATGCAGAAATTAGGATGGAAATGCGAGCGGAGAGGAGGGAGGGGTAGTGAGATGAACTCATAATGACAGGCTAACCAGACCGAATTACCTTAATTTAGTCATTACCGCAAAATTCGACTATGCAATTCTGATTAAAAGTGATTCAACTGTGTGTGCTACGAATGCCTCAATGTGGGGGTTGAATGGTTTTTCAAGTTTTTTGTATTATTGAGATGTCCTCTTGTAAAACGTATGATTGGAATTCAATTGGAGTATGCCTTCCTCGTCGTTTATATAGAATGGGAATTAATTTATTATTTATTACGAATTACAATAGGCAATATTGGATTCCATTCATTTATATTTGTATGTATTATAAAATCATTTTGCGACACTAAAGAGATTACTATGTTGCATCAAGCTCCATATCGCTTGCAATAACTAATAATATATACAAATCTGGAATATAATGTCCCCGCAGTTGTCGATTTATGGTTCTCGTTTTTCAACAAACCGATTTAGGTGTCAAAATAGTTTTATTACAATGATTAAATATTCATCTGAATTAATGGGATGAACCCAGCCGAGATAAATTGATTGTAATATTGTCTTTATCCTATAATCTTTTATAACAGTAGTCTTTTATATAATATACTCTCCTATAATAATAACAATATTGAACAAATATTATGAAAGCGACCACCATAAATATATATATATAGTTTATTATAAATATACAGATGAAGCAAACTGTGGATTCACTGTATTTTAAGACCATTATTTTCTGAATTCATTCTGACAATCAAAATGTTATTTGTCTAACCGGAAAGATTAATCAGATGAATTAATTGTTTTATATACGAAAAATGGAATTAAATTCATTTTCCAATTATTGCCATATAGACTTGAGTAGAATATAACAACATCAATAGGGCAGAATTTTTCTAGGATAAATTTTGTAGTAAACTATTATTGAAAAATATTTTTAACCAAAAAAGCTTTATCAAAAGTGTTTTCATAACTTGCCAATAGAAATAAAACTAATTAATTTGTTATAATTATTCCATTATCTGAACTAGAAATATACTTCATTCATACTTTAAATATATTCAAATTATTCTTTTAATTTAAAATATGTCCAAATATCAATATGTACATTTTATTTTAGAATTATTATAATTAAATTTTTATATGTACTCTTACTCGTAAAATGAAAATCAATTACAATAATTTATAACAATCTTGTTTAGTTTGTGATCTATATATCTCAATTATTTGTCAATTAGTTAAAATATAATCGATTTCGTATGATCTATTTCCACAGAGTTTTCGGAAATAAATATGAAGGGCATTTAATCATTATAGTACATCTCTGATTGATTTTTAAATTTGTACGAGAAAGATAATTCTAATAAATTGTATGAACATATTAATTCCAAAACAAACCCTCTACAAAAGTGTAACTTCAACTTCTCTTCTTTAGCTACACCCTACAGTGTGTGCTCCCCGTCAACTACTTCATTGAGAAGGTTTACGTCTTCCTCTGGTTCTGGTTCGTCCTACTGGCCGCAGTAACGACCTTCAGCACGCTCCAGTGGGCAGTCAACACCTGCATCCCCATGCGACGAGTAGCCTACATCAAGCAGTACCTGCGAGCTCTTCGACAGATCTCCAACACGGAGGAACGCGACTGTGCCCGCTTTGTGAACAACATTCTCGGCTGTGACGGGGTTTTCATTCTCCAGGTTGTCTCCAAAATCTCCAGTGATCTTATAGCCCTGGATGTGACAGCAACTCTGTGGAGCAACTACAGACACGCTAAAATAACAGGGACGGAAGAGGACATTAACCGCTTCTTAGATACTGTTAACAGAGGGTCCAGTGTTGTATAGCAATAGGTGTCCCCTCCGTCTCCATCCCCCCATTCGCCCCCAACCCCTCCCCACATTTTGAACTTCGTTTTACTATAAATACGTACCACATATTGTTCAATTTAGTTTTTTACTCCTATTGATAATACCAATTATATAAACACACACTAAGCGTCACGTACCATATCATATGTATGTTTCCACTGACTTATTCTTGCAAAAGTTATGTGATGCAATTTCTACTTTACTCCATGTCAGTCAAAAAGATTTCAGAATACTCATATAGTTATTTTTTCGTGTTATGTCTAAATCTCTATCTTTCAGAAGAAACTTTATTTTGTTCCTACCGTTCGACTTTTCCAAACACACCTAGAAGCCCCCGTTATGCGAATGGTAACATATAGACAACTCGAAATCAAATGCAATGCTATTTAACCAGAGATATTAATATAATTGTACATATACTTATACTTATATTACACTGAGATCTGGAAGGGTAGGCATAGCAACTAAAGTAGGATTGATTTGTAAATTCATGATTGATGAGTTCAACATACTAATTTTCTCTATATATTGTTCATATATAAATGCACTGTATTAAAGTCAAATTTCACGCAATAATAATGATATTAATTAAGATCAATATATTCAAATATTGAATATGAGTATATATAATATTTTTGTTAAGCATTTACAGTTCTACACAATTTGGCATTTACAATTTAGAAGCTCCATTCAAACTTTAATGACTTCTTAAAAATAGAAATTTGTAATAATTACGATAAGGTAGCAGCTGTAATTTGCTTCATTTTCACAACTTTGATTTTAAAAATTTCACTTTTTCATTTTATCTGAATATGTTTTCAATATATCATCGTATAGTCACAAAGTGTAGATCAATTAAGTTATATCACGAATATGAAAAATAATTTACAATTGAAATAAATTATTTCGCTGACGAAAATTTTAAGCAATTTAATATATATAATATCTGTATGTATTTATTATAATGTCTGCGAAAAAGACAAAATTAATCATTATTATCACGTTCGGCAAAATTTAAGCCTTTGTGGGTTAACTTAAACTTGACTCCATGCTTATATTTGGAAATTACACATTTATTTATTTACAATTAAGTATTTTTTTTCTATATTTTAAATATACTTTTTAATTACAAGAATGAAAATACATAATTTAAAAATAGGCCATATATTATACTTCGGCTTTATACTTCAGTGAACGAGGTGCTAAGCAGATTGTAGTCGATAAATGAGAAATGAAATATTGTAAATATATAATAATAAGGGCAATAAGCAAATAAAGTAAAATGATTACTCGTCCAATCATTAATTAGACTGGGTTGTCATTATTATTCTAATCTTCATTAGAATCTGTCATCATAAATAAAGGTGATGTTTCATATAATTAACACATTTAGATAACGAAACAAATGGAACTCCATATTACTAGATTGCTGCATAGATCAATTTAGCTATGTTCTATTTTCATACGATTATAGATATTATAATGAAAATAGTTAATTCTTTTAGAACAATTGTGAAAAATTGTTTAGATTATAATTTTAAATCATATTATACATGCACTGTATTTTAAAATGGAGTTATATCTTTTTAATAGACCAGTAAAAACTTTTGAAGTCCTAGTTTGCTAATATGTTAATAACATTTATAATTCGGCATTTTTTAACGCTGTTGATATATTATTTAACAGTAAGATATACAAATATTTAGTGCGTGCATTTATAAATTACATAATTTTGATTAAATTATCAATAAAATAGCTCTGTAAACAAACCAACTCCCCACTCTTCCTTTTTTAGTTGATATAATCATTTTATTTTTGCTTGTATTATTGGACAAGCCTCCACAGGATTATTTCATATTTCTTATTTATTAATACCTGATGAAATATATTACAGAGACATAACACATTATTATATAAAACTTTTTGGTATAGCATTCAAACAATAATACTAAAATAATTAATAATTTAGGTTACATTGTTAAGTATTTAGTTGTCTACATAATTTCAAACATGAATATGCAATATTGAAGAAAGAGAAGTATTAAAACTAACTATATATAGACTTAATTTCCGACTCATTTCATGAAATCTTCCTCTGATGGAAAAATAGAGTGCGCAGTAAAAAGTGGGCACTGTAAAATTCCGCCAATATTTTGTACTATGTACAATTTCTGAGCCATAATATTTGTAATTCGAGTAATAATGTAGATAAACCGGAACAGAGTGTCTGCCATATGGATTACATTACACCACCTCAATTCTCCATTAACCCCCCCCCCCCCTCCTTGTCTCAAACGAATGACTTCAGTTGTACACCAGTTCCCACCAAAAATATGCACCAATATGTTTTTCCTCGATGCCCTCCGTCTCCAACATCACCCCTCCTCCTCACCCTATGTACTATAATATTACATCTTCGCTGTCCGGCTTCCATCATTTTCCTAATGACCATATTGTACACAGACACATCAGTACAAGTTATCTCTCTCTCTCTCTCCTCTCTGTCTTTTTCTTGGTTTCCAAAAAAATGTGTTTGTTGAAAATCTGTCAATCGAAGTTCGGAGCATTTTATTATCTTGATTAAAACTTTACTCACTTAATAAAAGTTTTTTTCTATTGTTTTTTGTTGTTTTATTTGATAAAATACGTGGTACCATGACATATTAACGTGTTAACATTTATTATATTGGTTTTTACTTTTTAAATTAACACAAATAAATATTTAACTAAAATCTAAATATTAAATAAGTTGAATATTTGAAAGTATACAAAAAATTTAGAAGGTTCAGAATTCAGATCTACTAACATCATACATTTTATAAAATTGAACTTATCTAAGTGATCAATCCTATGTTTTCAAATTAGATGTTTTATTTTGTAATCGTTTAAAAATCTGGTCATGATTAAGCTATTGG
>JAUZNC010011662.1:0-30345 GCA_034780395.1 Vannuccia rotundouncinata | reverse complement strand
ATAATTTTTTATTATTATCAACATAAAGTTATACATTATTTCATACTGGGGATAACAACTTCGGCGCCACCCTGTATGTGCCATCATACAGTCTTCCAGCATGAATGTGCACAATTCCATATTGCCAAGTTGGTCAAGTCCTGGATAAATAATATTTTCCAGCAACCTTCCTGTAAGGCTGACACTATTAATGTATTGGGCTCTTCATTTTTGTGAATATCCCAGTGGGAAATACTATAGTCTATATAAATGTGGTTATCCCATATAATATATTTTCAACCTTTTCAACTAATGTTATAACTGAATAACTCTTTTATTTAGTTATAATCAGTGTTCAGTTTCCTTCAAAATTTCCTCCATAACTTTTAAAATGCTGCTTCACCCCCTGACCCCCACCAGGGGCTCAGCCATGGGAACCCCCATACTTGCTTGCCCATATTACTACATTCCATTTTTTCAAAAAGTATAAATTTTAAAAAGGCTTGAATTTTAGAATTTAATAAATTAATTTAAAAATAAGAGAGCAGAATATTTTGTTTATTGAACACACTATTACTCAATGTGAAAAATTAAATAATGTATAATATTACAGAAAACTTTTAAAAAGTCTTGTTGAATTTTTGAAGACATGTGAATATTAACATGTATAAATATAGCTTTTAAAACTGCAGTCACAAACATCTACAGTTACTCTTCATTAAGAGCAATTTATTGCCACAATTTGTATGCGGAATGAAAACAAAATATTTCATATTTTTGAAATTTATTTGAATTAATATTTGTTTCTGTATTTTTAACTAAATTTTAAAGGAATCTCTCCTTAAATTAACCAAAAAAAGTATATAATATATTAAAAACTTTTATCAGGAGTACCTACATAATACAAAATGAAGACATAATAAAAATGGCAGTATAGTTGGTCAAACTGGTGTATTGATGTATAGCAGGATTTAAAATTAAATTACACAAAACCATGTCAGGACTTCATTACTTTCTGCATCCCTTTTTGTTGCAATCTACATTTCCAGTTGTGGTTTAGAATTCATATGTTTTGAACATAATCATTCAGGGCTCGAAATTCTCCAGTAAATATTGGCCACCAGTATTTCTGGATTGAATCATATGGGTGCCTTGCCTATTTAGATGCATACAAGCTTTGATTATCCAATTGGGCATGTCCTATGGCACTGTGCTTTTACAATCTGGGGGGGGGGTTGGCTATTGAGTATAATTTAATGTTAGTATGCTTCAGTTTTGGTAGTTTATGGACACCAAATTGTTTGGGAACCATAGTTGGTTGGATATTTTTCTCTGCCAGTAATATGTTTACCTTAATTTCGAACCATGAATCTATTATAAATTGTATAAAACTTTGTAAATGAGTGAATTTTATTTAATATGAATGACTGATGAACCACATGCTTCTTTTATATTAAAAATTATTACATATGGAACATAAAAATCACATAATATAGTAGACAAATAAACAAAGCAAATAATTTTTAATCTTCTAAAATATAATAGATTCAACTGTATTTCTGTTTGATGCATTACTTAATCTATTTGTAAACACTAATTTTATTTCAGTGGTCAATGATCTACAAGTCAACACCTCCTTCCACAATGCTGGAAAGTGACGCAATCTCAATCAAGCAATTCCACAGCTTCTTCCCAATAACCTCATCAGAGAAACTCATTGATCTTCTCACTCACATCTTTTCCCCTGCTGAAAACATCAACAACAATTCACAGAACACTTCCCCTGTTGAACCTAATCTGGCCTTTGTATCCATCATCCTTGGATATGTGGAGCACCATCTCACCCACTTGCCCTCTACTTCTGGAGAAATCAGACGTCGCCGGAACAGTAGTGGCAGCAGTAAGAGTTCTAAGAAGCAGCATTTGCTTGATACCTTTGATGCCATTGAAAGTCGGTCCGATCAGATGGTGGAGCAGTCTCCAGTTCATGTTACAGATACACCTGCTGTAGCGGTGACGGAAATCTCTTTTCCAGTCCTCTCATTTATCGAAGCTGAGCGACTTTACACCGAATTTTTCAATTTGGTGAGTGTTCCTCTTCATGTTTATGTTTAAAATTGTTCTCTGAATATGCGAACGCTGTGTATCCTCTTTCAGGTCGCTGGTTTACAGTTGCCTGCTTCCAAATGTGATAAAAAGGATGTTAAAGGGCTTCCAACACTCACTGCTCCAGATGATTGTCGTGAACTGGTGACCTCTCTATCCAATCTCTTCTGGAGTCGTTTGTCCAGCAATACTTTTCGGGATCGAGGTCAAAGTCACGGACAATCAATATACTCACTTCTTACTGGTGAGTATTCAACAAATATAGTTCAATACTTTTGATGAAATAAAATCCTTAAAATATTAAACCCCGAATATTATTAAATTGTTGATGTATATTTTTAATTAATAATATGTTTTTATATCTGTCTGTTTTGATTATTATTTGTTTACAGTAACATTGCCATAACTGAAATTCATTTTTCTTTGTCTGATTTGTGATAATGTTTAATATAAAACTATTTAAATATTTATACGTATAATATAATAATATTCTATAAGCCAATACTCTGAGATTGTCGATGAAAGTTTATTAGCATTGTGTGAAGGTCGTTTCTATGTTCATCACGTGAACCATCGTTATCAATGTCTACTTTTATCTATCCAATAGAAGCTAACCATTTTTGTAGGCGTGTCTCTAGTTGTCTACTCATAATTACGTAATATTCACAGAAGTGCAGGCGCTTGATGGATGCCTCTCATTTCTTCTATTCATTATATTAGTTTGACCACGTGATCTGGCATTCCTAGCTTTCTACCTAAGTATGTCTCCTTAGAAATAGAGAGCTAATAAATTACATATTTAGCTTTTTGTTCTCGTTAAAAGACATCCATATGGGAGAAATAGATGACACTATCTTGATCGATTGAAATGCAGTGTTTATATAATTCTCTATGTATAGGATGGGCAGTTGAAACCTGCTTATATTATAGTAAATTCGAAAATTCCTACTAAAAGGTTTCTATAAATTACTTTTTCATGTTGCGCATGTAATTTTAATTGCGTTCTTATATCGAAAGAACGGACATTTATAATTGTGTGAGATTCAATAAATTGATTTCTCTCAACTAAATCTGTTTTGTTATTTTGTTCCAAATAAATGTACATACAATTTCACCCGGCTGTGTGTACTAGTCGTAAACCTATATGAAATTGTAATAACTGTTTTTTCTAATTTAGTGTGTTTGGTTACAGTTTAATATTAGTTTTGAAAGTTAATTACCTTATTGAAGAGTTGTAAACCTATGCCCTTATTACTGGACTTTACCAGTGTCGAATCACGCAAATAAAGTTGTCTGATTATATCTAATTTGACTATTTTCTCTTATTTTTGAGAACTGTGGCAGATGTGACGATCTACTTGAAAAACTTGTTTTCAATATAACAATCCGATTGTCTGTATCATTAAAGGAAAATATCTTTCTCTTTGTGGGGCTATTGTGTTAGAAAGGGGACCATAGGTCGATTGATTTAGCAGTTCATAACCAAATAGTGAGGGTGGGCACTCTTGTGCTATTTTTGTGACATTCCATACAAAGACCAACTGTCAATGGAAATATTTCTACTCCATTTAGTTTTGGTCACCGATCTATCCAGGTGGTTTAGATGTCGACAATGTTTCCATTTGAGTGTTTTCTCCCTACTTACAACAAAGCATTAATTATCCCTTCCTTTAAAGATTTCTACTAAATAATGTGGGAAATACTGCTCTTTATATTGGTTTTCAAATCCAAAATGAATCACCTATTTCCCTACCGTATATATTCACTGATTCATAGTATCTGCCTAAGACATGATTCATTATTTATATTTACTTAGATTGTAATCTGGACAGTTTCGGCTTAGCATATTCGGTCGTAGCCGCGTGTCAATTGTTAGGCTGCCCCGAAATATATCTAGCCTTATCAGAGGATCATGCTTGGGTCCAGTTTGGTGACGAAACTGCCGAAGTCGCCTGGAACGGTAGATCGAACGAGGACAAACGAGGGCTGCCAGTTACAACTGGAATTGCAGACCGAAGTTGGCTTTATCTGAATGGACATCCAGTTCTTTGCAAGACAAGCATGATGTCATGTGCAGCGGCCATTACGGCAATAAATCCTCTAGTTACTCCTATTTCCCAAAATGCAGAGGTATGTCGTAAATATGTAGTCATTATGACTCAATATCTATTACTTTAATTAAATTATTGCTTCTATTAGTAACACTACTTATAAGTAGTAACGTGTTAAATAGGTGTATTTCTTTTATGATTTAATAAAACATTGCATTTTTAAATCTCATTACTGTAATGGAAATATTTTTTGTCATTTATTAGCAAGTATTAATCATTACTTTCCTTCAATTTTCAGCTGGCTAGTGTTAAACAATCTCTTCTTTGGCACCTCTACAACTCTGGTTTTCTGGCACACTACCCTCTGGCACTGCTTAACCTAGCAGAACTAGAAGAAACGTCTCAGCAATCGAACCCTTCTGACTGCCACGGTCCCGTACACAACATCTCGCCGCGAACACTCTTCGAAGAGGGCGTATCAGCAGCTCGTCTGTTCTATGCCGATCAGCACGTATATCCTTACATGTTCACTGCTGGGCATTTCTTCCGAAGTGGAATGTTTCCAGAGACACTTTCGTACTGGGCAGAGGCCGCTAGAGTCATCAGCGAGTATGTTCGACCCGTTCATTTGCGTATTTGTTATACACAACCAATACAGCTTAGTTGTATTTTTGTAGCTACAACTATACTAAAGAGGACCAAGAAATCTACAAAGAGTTCCATGAGGTAGCCTACACCCAACTCCCCAACCTGATGCGGTTGGCAGCAGCCAGCGATAACACAGACAAGCCTCTGCTTCAGAGCTCGCAGTGCCTGGCCTCTGTTCTGCGCTTCATTGATGGTCTATGTCGCTGGGAAGAGGGCTCCTCCACTCCAGTACTTCACGTCGGTTGGGCTAACAAGCTCATGTCCACCCTCATCCGGTTTGACGGGGTTGCTAGGGCTGGACTTCCGGCCCTGATGGACAAGGAGATGACGCACACTGACACCGGAATGGGACTGAGTACCGCACTCAGTGCCGAGTGTGCTGAGGAAGAATTGGATTGGTCGTCGTCCAGTTGTGCCAGTGCCGCCAGTCCACAAGATCTGTTGGGTAAGTGCTCGCTTGCTGCCTGGGAGGCTGTTTTATTGGTGGCTAATCAATGCGATTCCCGCTGTTCAGGACCTCCACATGAAATATATGACCTGATCAGTCTGGCCAGGGCCTGTGAACTCCGCGTTCTCAACCCCGAATATCTGCTCGGCTGTCCAGTGGAACCCTTTCTTCCACCAAACACCGACCCTCCGCCAATCAGCAGCATTCTTCTGGACAAACTGGTCGCACCTTCCGTGAGTGCACCACCATCCACCAAAACGAGGAGCATTCCTCCTCCTACTCCTTCGAATCTAAACAGTGGTCGTCTTGTTTTGGCTTCTGCGAAGATGTCCGGGATACAACACCTGTTGTCAACGGAAAAGTTGAACGCATCTGCTATCAAACTGCAACTTACTGCACAGAGTCAAGTGTCTGTTAAGCGAACAGATTTATCCAATCCTTATGGACTGCCACGAAAGCGTACCCGCAGAAACTGACTTGTTTTATTATTAATGTTGATGAGAATATATATCCGGTGATCGACAAAAAAATGCTAATCCATTCAGATGTGTACATATTGTGACTTTTCACTCATTTATATACAGGTAAGGTGCGTACATGTCCCTTGAATATTTTGTATACATTATTTCAATTTTTTTCAAATTATTGTTTATATAAAATACCTATTTTTATTATTAAAAACATTGTACTACTCTTTCCATCGTCAAGTAGTGAACTATTTTTCTCATAAAATTTGTATATTTTCTATCATTTAACATTCTAATGTATAATCTCCTTGTATAGTTTTCTATACTTGTAGTATTTATGTATCTTACTATACCTAATGTAAGATATATCTGCACTCTTTATATAGCTCATCTGTTTTCAGCTTTTCCATTAACTTCATATTTTTGTAATCGATATCATATTATACAGTTGTATTATTTTACAATAGTTGTAGTGTTTTTTTTTTACTCATGAGGTGTATAACCAGAAAGACAAGTGTATTTATTTATAATAGTTTTGTTTTATCTATTGGACACCGGTGTCTTAACTATTTTGTCGGTTCTTACACAGCTTTATACATTGTAATATAGTGATCATTTTAGTCATGTAAATATTTTATAAATAATTTTATGCGTCTTTTTTGTGGAATTAAGTTTGTGTGACTTTTGCTTTTTTCAGCTGATCAGAATCGTATTTAAAACATTTTTTGTATTTATTTCATATGCAGAACTTCCGTATTTTTCTCTTTATTATAGATTGTGAAGTTTCACGTGTTAACATTTCATATGTCTCACTTTGTTTTTGGTAATTCATAATATACATTCTAAAACAAATTTTAGTTTTACTTGTGTTACGTTTGTAGTTTGACATAATATACCATAGATATATATTATATGTGTATTATATTTATACAAATTGTGATGTCGTTATATAAATATAATAGCTATAGAAATGGACTAAATTTATATAACAAAAGCAAAATAAAAACAAATATTCATTGCAAATACTTTAAATAATAAATCAATACATTTATTGAAAAATTATTATCGATCTATTAAAGCGAATATTTTAAATTAAAACTGTTTTGAATACAATTTATACATTGTTATATTTAATGTAAATTACGAGTACAGATCACGGAGTTAAGTCTGGTTGCTACACTACCCTTTACAAAGTATAAAATTATAATGAAGAGCTTTCTAGAAGAGTTGAAGGCTACCTTGCCAAACGGTAATTATGATAGTCCAATAATTTTAAGATTAACTGATACAATAAATACATTTTATGACTTGATGAATAATCCAAATACTTG
The DNA here is from genome assembly GCA_034780395.1 of Vannuccia rotundouncinata. Classification (NCBI taxonomy): domain Eukaryota; kingdom Metazoa; phylum Platyhelminthes; order Proseriata; family Coelogynoporidae; genus Vannuccia; species Vannuccia rotundouncinata. The sequence continues at coordinate 23,315 of JAUZNC010011662.1, read as the reverse complement.
TTCTGGTATGACCGAATGGAATTTTTTCAGACAAATGAATGAAACTAGTTATGCATTTGATTGGAAATGTGCATGGAGTTTGTTCACAGCGTTGACTTATTTATCCGATCCTGAAAATGACGAAAAGCCGGATAATCGAATTCAAGAGAACACTTTTCAACATATTATGACTAATGTTCAACAAATAATTAGAAATTATATTCAAAACGTAGACAAAGAACAAATTACTCCACGCAATGTGAAGCAAGACATTTTGCTAGGAACCCTATATGCTAGAGGACTACTGGCCGCAAATCTGCTTCAAAGAAATCAAGTGAAGAAGCAACTCACTGAGATATTTCGTAATTTTATCAGATGTCGGTTTGATACAGTAGGTATCGAGCATCATAGGTTTTCATGGGTTCGACTTAAATGCCTATGTCTACGTCTTAAAATATGCTTCGAATGTATGCCGACGACTGAAATTCTTGTAACTTCAAATGTGCACCCTAAAGCAGTTAGCTTTTATTTCGCTGAACTGGCGAAAATTTGCGACATCAAAGGTCGCACATCTGAATTTAACATGAGATCAACTGTGAACGTACGTACTCATTGAAAAAGATCTCTACAGAAGCAAAGCAGTAGTTTCTTTCATATAACTTATAGTTACTTCAAATAAATGATTAATTACAAATGGTTAATCTTATTAACTTGGTTACCTATTGCATTAGAATCTGGTGTTAATAGCAATATCAAATAGACAATTATTTCTACATACATTGTTCCTTTTATTTTCAAAATAGTATCAAATTTAATTTGATGGGGCATAATGTAATTCTATAATGTTTTAGAATCATCAACATTCTTACCAATGATTGTAAGTAATATATTAAAGCTACTTACGGAAGTCATACATAGTTAAATATTTAACTACAAAGATACAGTACAGTCGACCAAATTCGGAAAATATTTGTAATGATTAATTTCACCAATTTATAGGCAAGTTAAAAGTATTTATTTTCCTCCCTTGCTATCGTGTTTTACCAAATTTAAGACTATCTTACCAATCCAATAATTTAATCAAAAATTACGAAAAGAGGGATAATGCATCTTCGCGTAATTAGACTTGAAAACTTACTAAAATTAACACAACCAAAAAATGATTTTAACGACATAGTCACATTAAATTTAGTCAAGCAACTAATTTTCGAATAAATTCCTATAATTTCTAAAATATAAGAACAAGAAATTTCATTTTATCACAATAAAATTTATTTAAAAAAATTAATAATATACACTGGAACAGATCACACATAGAAGTCAACATTTGTAGAAAACCATTTGAAATAAGTAAAAAGAATTTCCTACATAGAAATATATACAACATGTACAAAATGTGATATTCCGATTGTTGGTGGCTACAAACTATATCTCTTAATTCAGTAATCGGTAGTCACATCGGCGTTAGGTTGATTATTTCTACACCTTTTGGCAGTCTCTGGCTCCACTGATTGTCGGCAATGACCTCACAATGTCTAGAAGGAATAGGAATATCAGGGAGCAGCAAGGACCGTAACAAAGGAACTGTTGTAGAAGGTTTGGGGGGAGGGTTGTCGGAGGAGGATGATGGACTGTGAATCACAACAAACTTCTGAAGTCGTGTGTTCTTCTTTCGTGTGTTTGTCGGTGGCTTCTGCACTGGATCTAATATCATGTTCGGGTGATGGGACTTGACATGCTTGCTTAGGTACCATCTTCAGAGGAAAAAGGGAGCAAAATACAGGAATTGAAGTCACCGGAACAAGAAGCATAGTTAGAAAATAAGAAGAATGAATAATACAACAATTATCTCAAGAATGCAAACAGAAATTTACAACCAAATGAAAAGACTGTGGCCGGAATCCAAATAAGAATAGCCAAAAGTTGTCAAATAGTTATAAGTTATTCTTACTTGGAGTACGCAAAGTAAGAACACTCTCGACAGGATAACTTCTCCGGAAGGGCGTCTTGCAGACCTGCCCTCTCAGCGCGATAGACGTGCCGATTGGTTCTTGTGTGCATGTAGAGGTCAGCCCGGTCGATAAACTTGAGGTTGCAGACAGAGCAGTGGAAGCGGGGCTGCTCATTGATGAAGTGGCGACGCATGTGGTGTTGGAGATCACTGGACTTTGATGTGATGTATTGGCAGACTGTACAACTGAATCTTCGGTCTAGTTTTGGGGAATGATTCATCATAATCTCGTTTAGATCATTTAAAAATGCAAGTTGCTTTTTTTACTCAAATATATTATCAACACATTTGTCAAAAATTTTTGGGAATAGTAATTATTTCGTTCACGAGACAACTGGGCCATGCAAAATATAATATTGCAATAAAATAGCATACAGATCAGTAAAGATTCTGGCTTACAAAACGCACCGTTTTTGTTAACTTGATGACAAGTGAGTTTATGTTTGGCCTGAAAGTGAGCTTTGACACGACCAGAGGCTTTGTGAGTTTGGTGGTGATGGAGGAAGAGCTGCAAGAGACGACCAATATATTAAATAATATGGAAATAATTCAATTTTAGCAACAACAACGGCTTTACAAAAACATGGAATAGAACTTATTAACTTATGTTTGTGGAATATTAATATTCAAATACAAGATATAAACAGCAAATATTGAGGTGCATACACAAAAACTTTGAAAAGTCTTCTGACAAAGGTTGCACTGTATGGGTGGATCAGAAGGAAAGTGTATCTTCATATGAAGCAGATAATCCGGCCAATCAATACAGCATTGATGGCAAATGTAACACCTCTTGAAACAAGCCTTTCTTCTAGATCCTTCTGCTTTAGGTGGGCTGATAAAAGAGGGCAATATTATTAAAACAGTTCTAAATAAAACAAACTAAAATGTTCATAATGTAAGAAATAAAAATGTTAATAATAAATAAATACAGACTTTTAAATAGTCTCACTATAATCATACAGTTTTGGAAAACAAATATGTTAGTAAATATTATGAAGGTTTAATTCAATAGACTTTTTAAATACCTGGTTTTCACTTCCGTTTGCTTCAAAACATCCCCTGGGTGACGGTAAATAAAAGTACTTTGAGGTTTATTTAATTTAATCTGTTCTGAAGGGGAAAATAGCAATTACTGTATTGTTTAGTAAATTTCCATTCTCTATTCTGGGAATGTACCTCCATTTTGATTTTTATGTGTTCCATTTGTAAACTTGGAATAAGTGGCTAACATTAAGGTTACAGTCTTTTTGCTTCGAACTTCTGAGACATCATCAATAATATTATCCATAGATGTGGACATTATAACTGAAATATAAAAATAAGATTTAACAACTAATCTTTGTAGTAATTAACAATTGGAAATATTTTATGTTTTATACTATCTATTAAATATTGAAATGATTATGCCAGTATTGTGGTATAAATATTTAGCACAAGTAACTAAGAAAATACTTCATGTAGTAGGAAAATATAAAATTGATTATCCAATTAGTTTTTTTAAAAAAAAAAAACATCAAAAGGCGGAAAGCAAATATGTACATTTTTAAAAATAAACATTTGATTATTATAAAATAAAACTGAAAAAGTGAAATTTTATTGAACCCAAAATCATATAAATTATCATTAAAATAAACCATTTTTTCTTCTTTTATATGTATATAATAAGAATGACTTAAATTTAAGGTGAAACCAATCTCTTGTCATTTACACTAGCTTATATAAATTGACAAAATGTTTCAGTTACATTTAATTAAAGGCATTTAAAATCAATATTTATTAATAAATAAATAATAATATACAAAAACTGGACAATTTTTAAAATATCAAAACCCAAAATAAGTAATAAATAATAATGATTGAATTAAAACTTAGAATTTTTGATGAAAGAGATAAAAAATTATAGGTTATGGCAATTCGTTTTCATTATAGGTAAAATGTTGAAAAATATTGAAAAAATAACAATTAACACTTATATCCTTTGTCAAGAAAGTCTCATGCAATTTAGTAGAATATCCCTAATAACATTTTAAGTATTTTTTGTTGAATTTAACTTTTTTACATGTCAGATATTTCACAAAATATCTCTAGGTGGCTGACATATAAGTAGAACCAATTGGGTATCTTTCCATTACTGATGTAATTGAATTGTCTTTATTTTAAACTATGTATATGGTTTCATTAGGGCTAGTAAAAATATTTTAATGTTTCATATCGCCAGACACGTCTCAATTCTAGGAATTAAAAAAATATAGTAATTTTGAAAAAATATATATATTTAAATATATTATATTATTGTTTTAATCAAAATCAATGTGCTAAAATTATTTCTTTAAATTAGTAAAGAATTATATATTTAAAAGCAATATAATACATTAAACATGGTTAAATAATACATATTTTGAAAATAATATAATAAAATTTCAATATTTCACAAAGAATTTATCCAAAAAAATATTTATTAAAGTTAAAATAAATTTATGAAGATAGAATAATATAGAATATATTTAATTAACTAAAAATTTCTATAACAATGTTTACATGGTATACATTTATTTAAATTTTTTTATAAGAAAATTGATAAAATACATTTTAGAAAAATGGTTAATATTCCACTTTGGCCATATATTCAGATACCATAATCAGTATATATATATAATGTAGGGATGACAACATATTAGCAACTATAATTTTCTCTGGTATAATTCTATTTTTCTATAAATCTATATATATATTTCTATTACTAAATCAGATTATAAGCTATTCACTAAACTACAATTCTGATTTCATACAAATAAATTGTTTCAGTGTGGAAACAAACACATCAATAATTGATGAGCTAGAAAAAGGATAAAAAATCATTAAGGCTTTTGAAGTTTGTCTTAATTAAATTAATTGCTAACCTCATTTAGCTGCTTTTGATAATTAACATAATATGACACCATAATGAACACCATATGACTGCAACTGCATGGTTAATATAAAAATTATAAAATTAAACTATAAGTCCATAACTGTATGTTTATTCTTTTTACTGTACATAAACAAACTTTATTTTGGCTGATCAATCAGTACTGACAACTATTAAAGGCATTATTACTTTGAATAATAAGCTGGGTGTTCAAGATTAGTTTAGATAACCAAAGAATTGTTATAACAATAAATACATGTTTATTCAGTATCCTGATTTTCCTTAAAAATATATTTAATGATAGGGTAATTATGATATTTATTAATAAAATCTGGGCTTGTTTGAATCAGGGATGCAAATAAGATTTCAAAGCCACTAGCCCTTCGGGCGAAGGGCTAGTGGATTTCAAACTCTACCTGCCTGCCAAAATTTGGACTCACCCACCTCCTATATATTATCTAAACCCAAAAACTCTAAAAAGACATTCATACAGACATTCGATTTCCCTTGGTCCCCCCTTTGGAAATTATTTTTACTAAATACACTCAAAATGATATTTAATTACAAAATATTGACTTTAATCAACATTAAAGAAGACATTTGATCTGCCTTAATCCTCCCGTTACTGTTGAGAGTATTTCAACAGGGGAGATCAAACGTCTTTTTGAATTATTTTTTTCTTTAATGGTGATTAACCCTTTCTTTATGGGTGACCCAAACGTTGGGTCACGACTTCATAATTTGATAGAAGCAAATAAATAAAAAAAATTATCACTGGAATCAGTGTAGATTTGTTTAAACTATCCTACAGGGTAAGTGTCATTTTCTCCATTATAAAACACCAGCTGGACAAAGAGGAAAACATTCTCATTGGTTGAAGGCACCTGTCACACTGTCCAGAATATAAAGGAGAGTGGAAAGTCAACTCTATTCTGATTGGTTAGACAAAATGCATGTTTTCCTATTATAAGGTTTATTAGATGCTGTAGTTAGTGCTCACACATATCGATTTATATTTTCTAATGTCGATAATACTTTTGGTCACTTTTTATCTGACTGACTTATTATTTATTTGTGTATATAATAAAATTTTTATAAAGATAAGATTATTATCACATTTTGTAAAGATTTATTAGTATTTATACTAATAATAATATGCATACATGGAAAAAATAAATGACACTTCTATTCTCTATGGTACTATGGCAAGTTTGTAAAATTGACAGTCTTCATGCTTTGAATGGTTCTTGTATGCTTCTACCGAACTTATGGATCTCAATGATTGAATACTGGTATTCAAGTAAGTGTAATTTTATTTATAGATAAACCACCGCTCTCAGATATATTCTGTAATTGTATGTATGTAATTGTCTGTAATTGTAACCAATTAGTTCAGTGCATATAATATAACAGTCAACATTAGTTTGGTTGGCTAATACATATAACTTGGTGTTGCAAAGTTGGTCCTATATATATAACTTTCAAAAATTATGTATAAATCATCTTTGACAACAAAGTGGGTACAAGATTAGATTGCAATTGAGTTTTCTTACAACAGACCACATGATAAATATTTCCTATGAAATAAACTAATGACAAATCCCCTATATGATTATGTAATAGTTGCATAATTGTCTTTTTGTATTTATCAAATGTAATTCATAGAGTAGCTAATCTATGAATTACAAGTATGTTGGTATACCTAATGATATAATTTTGAGCTATTTATTTGTAGAATTTCTATCATTGTAAAGTAAAATCAACATTCACAATATTAGATATAGATTTCTTATTTCTGAAACACAATTGTTTTATTAGTATTATACTAACTTATAATATTACATTTATTTATTTCAGCAAGATGAAGAACAAGAAAATTACTTTTTGAAGTTACGTTCATAAAAGCAATGCTAAATCTGAACCCAGTCATCCCAACAACTGTAGACATACACCTCCCTGAACTGATACTGGATAATGAAAAACACAGACCACAAAGAAACTGCTGGTGTTGCAATGGGTTTGGCCATAAAGCAAGTCCTGCATTTCCAGGAACTCCCAGTTATATTTGGATGAATTTTTCACCAATAACCTCATTTTATATAATTGTTATATTTTTGTAATTGATTATTTTTAACTCATTGGTAGATATTTATTCTTTGCTTTACATTTTAATTTTTTGTTGTTTGGTATTCATTTTATATAATATAATAAATATATTTTATAAACTTTTATATTCAATAATTGTAATAATAGTATAGGTACCACCTATTTTATAAATTTGTTACACGGAATATATAGATCGTAAAAGGGAAATTACTAAAGGAATACATATAATTATATAAAATATAACAAACAATATATTTGATTGATATATAGAATAGTGAATTGCAATTGTATTTATTATTTAGGATAAGTTATGGTAAGAAAATTTGTAATGGTTGCAACATCAAATATATTGAGTAATATATACTCTATTTCATATCAGTACTTTGTAATTATAAAGGTATTTTGATTGTAATAGTATTATAAAAATGTTTATTCAATTACGGAATGACTATAAAAAACTTTTTGGTGGCTAAAGGTTTTGAAAAGTCTATTGTAATGTGCGAAGAATAAGTGTGTGACAAACAACAGGCAGTGCTTTATCCAATCATATTCAATTTTCGAATTTGAAACAAATCTGGCTAAATTTAATTTAACATACCCATAAAGAAAGGGTTAATTTAAAGTAAATATTTTGTAATTAAGTATCATTTTGAGTGTATTTAGTAAAAATAATTTCCCAAGGGGGGACCAAGGGAAATTGAATGTCTGTCTGAATGTCTTTTTAGAGTTCTACTCATAAAATGTAAATATCTATCAACTAACTGTATTCTTAATATTATAAAATTAAACACAAAAATAAGATCAGTCTCAAAATGTCACTATCACTACTAGCTTATGCAGAGTAGGAGTAGTAATAAATTATTCACCAATATTAGTCATCACCACAGTGCTATATTATAATTAAATAGTTCTTAATCAATTTTGCACACAGTAATAGAGAGTCAGTGATAATGATAATTTATGTTGTGTACACAAATGGAAGATTAACTACTATGTCATACAGTAAGTCATAATATTTCTTCCTTAGTGAAACTTATATCTATATAATGAGCTCGCCAGCTGGTCAAGTAGTTTATAAACTTCACTCGCTGGACTTGATTTTCACTTGCCCCTGGCGACCGGTCAAGTACTAATTGCATACCTGTTGAATCATGATTTTTTATGGCTGTTATGAATAAGATCTAATCTAAGACATGGGCAATGGAAGCTATTTTAAAGTACCATAGTCATCCATCAAAGGGGCACCCTAAAATATTCAGTAAACTGGTACAAAAACATTTACTTTGTAATTATTAAATTAATTAATGTGAAATGTATAGTATTTATACTACAAATTAATCAGATGAAATAGACCATAGACATAAGACTTATATAGAGAGCAAAATATTTTAGTTTTATGGGTATCAATTATGTTCATAAGTGCATTAAGTTTGAAATATAATAACCAAGAGACTTTATAAAAATATAAATTGAAAAAGCATCAATATTCATAAAAAAGGCATTTTACACAGTTGAAAAGAGTGCAGCAGCCTAAGCCATAGCTGCCCCCCTCCTGTTCTATCACCTATGTATGAAAAATTTATTTTGATATATAAATATAGATAGGAAAGAGCAATATTTTTTTGAAATAATTTCATGCTTGTAATTAGGCAATTTTTAAAATAAAATACTGTGGCCCTTTACTGTATTGAAATATTATAATATTTACATGATTATCAATAGGATTAAGGTTAATACTTATGATTAGCACTACTGTTAATTAATATTAATGTGTATATATACTTTTATACCTGTATTTTAATATAAAAATTCTTTTTAAAAGTCATTTATGGCAATTATTTTAATATTGTGATCTAGAGTTTGTATAGTTTTTGGTCTGTATAAAACATTTAAAACACATTTAAAAGCAGTTATAGCTACCAAAATCAGTAATAATAATTTTTTATTGATATGTAGTACTGGTAATATAACAATAAAACTGACCGGTATATTTTTAAAGTAATAACACTAAATTTAAAATGGATAGTTTTTAACTATAGATCTATTGAAAAAAATAAATTACTGTATATTAAGCCGATAAATTTATTCCATTTACCTAATAGTGATAATATGAAGTACTACATATTAAATAAGCTATAGCCATTGAAGGGATACTAACGTAATAAATGTAAAAAGCTAAAAAGACTAAAGTTTAATGAAACAGTAAAAAATTATAAATATTTGTTTATCGTTAGAGGGTATATAATTGGAAAAATACGACAATAAATAGATAAAAAATTAATTTTATAAATATAGTATATAATATTAAAAACTGTTTTTCCTACGATTTTTCAATGAATATATTTAATTAATGCACGATGAAGACAAACAATGAATAGTTTATTAAAAGCCAATTCGTTTATAATAGAAAAATCATTTTGTACATCATTAAAATGGTTCTTTACTTTCATAATAGTCTCGTGAATTTACTTAAAAATGTGATTTGAATAGAAAACGCTGTACCTAATGAAACTGATCTTTTAAAAGGAAAAAGTTTAAGAACGGAAAAAATAATATTTTAAAATCAATTTTTACATTGTCCAAACTTTTCAATTCAAAAACCTGAGGTCCAGAGGTTCGAGGTTCTGGAGCACAGGTCCCCAATATTAAATAATTTGAGATTATATATAGGAGCTTCTAAAACGGACAGTGGTCGTTTATACAAGTCAGTAACCTTTCTTGTAGAAACGTGTCTGTATAAATAATGATCGCAAAGTACATTTACCGAGAACAATTAGAATAGATTGTCAATGATTGGAATTATAAATAATATGTAATATTCACTGGGTCTTTATGTATATTTAAAACTTTTATCTAAGTCGTGTTGCTAAAAAAAATATTTGTGGCAGGACTGTGATATAATAGTGTTATAATAGTCAATCTAAAACATACTACAACCCTAAAATATTGCATGTGCTTATACATAATGCTTGCTAGAACCTCTTTCCTTATATAGGGGAAGGCACATGACAGAGCTGCCAATATGACGGGTAAATATTAAAGTGACGCAAATCCAAATAAAAAAAATGATTTTTAATTTTTTTACTATCATTAAATGTCTCTGATTCAAAAACAATTATGGTTAACCTGAGCGTTTTCCCGATTTTTTATAGAAACGAGTCATTTAGAAAAGTTAAATAAGAAAATGTCACTATGGCGCTAGAGGGTATAGCGGTATCAACTTATTATTTTTTGATTTGACTAAGTGACCTAATTCAAATGTTAAGACCCCACGTGGGAGAAAATTGGGTTATAAACAATATATCTGGATTTTTATTTAAGTCCGCTCTCATGCCTGTATTAGATAAAATAAACTGAAAAATACTTTAAAATTTTATGTTAAAACAGGTATTTGAGCCTTTAGCCCCCATTTCTCAGTGGCCGTCCATCGCGCTTATTTTTGTCCCATCAAGTTTAGATTTGTCTGCTTTGCTTTTTTTCCAAAAATCTTGGACAATTTTGAAACTGCATTGCTTATACCTATTGATAATTCCCCAGTCAAATGTCTATTTTTGCAACTGTGAAAATGTAAAATATTTTACCCTGTTGGGTAATTTTAAACAAAAGGGTAAAAACATTGCTTTTCACCATGTTGCGAATTATCGTTTTCACAATCGCTGGTTAAAGCATTAAAATGTTTTGCATTAATTATATAATTATTAGTAAGTAATTTTCTAATCTATGAATTGAATAACAACTAATTTGCATTATCAACAATAAAATGACTTTCAAATTAAATAGAATCACAATTATTTTTGCGATTGTGAGTTATTAACTTTATTTTCAATAACTTAATGTGTGCTGTGTTGAGTATAGTTTTCAAATACTGCTGTTATATTGCTGTTATACTGTTGTTATTCTGTTGTTATGCAAAATATATTTCCAATGTCTAGTTAAAACACATTATTTTTTATACACAAATTAAACAAGATTTACTTAGAAAAATAAAATATATATATTATTTATTAAAAGTCATTAAATATATTTCAACCTATTCATTAGAAAATTTTATAAAACTTTCTTTTATAGGTGTAGACAGCAAGATATGACGGTGTAGACCATATAGATTTTATACAAAAATCGTTTTTTACTAACATAACGGTCATGGGACTGAATTTAAAAGAAAATTTGATTAAAATTGAAAACTCTCTACCAAATTAAATTAGACCTTTAAAACTCTTTACCAAATTAAAATAGACATTTAATACGCTATACCAAATAATAAAATTAAAATATGAGATGTGTAAATCAAAAGTCGTGAGTAGGTATATTAATAATTATCCGGCCGTGCGTATGCAAAACGTATTTTAAGCCATTACGCAGTTACTTTTTGTTGACTACCTTTAATCAGGTCTCTATATACAAAAAAGGTAGTATGCACGGTTACATTTGTTTAGAAAATCAATTAAGAGTTCAAAAAGGATTGGAAATTTTTGTTTTATCTTTTGTAAAATAGGAATTGAATATTGGTTATTTTTTGCATAATATTATTAATCATTGCATCACATTATATATTATAAGATCATTATACATGTAGGTAAGAAAAAAATTATAAAATGATTTTATATAATGTCATTAAACTACAATACTGACGTTTAACCTCTTTATTTGGATTTAAAGAAATAGATATTTAATTTTAATTATTTAAGAAAATATAAAATCATTCTACATCCGAAAGATAATACCTAATATTATTTTTAATTAAATTGTGGATTAATCATATATTTGAACAATAGTAATTAAGGTAACAATAGATAACGTATTGATAAATATATTTTAAATGAGGGGTTTAATTAATGAGTTTAATGAGTTTAAATGAGTTTAATTAAAAACCTTCCCTATGGATAAGGAATCAATTTGCTTAACATTATTTTTCTATGATTGTTTGCTTTGCTTTAAATTATTAAATTTCCACACTCCCTCCTATATTTCTAAATAATGTCATAAAACTTTAAAAAAAATTTATGTAACAAATATTTTTTGTATAAAATCTTTCGACATATTATAATTGTTAAAAGGCTTTTGTGATCATAGATATTGTATCGATCTTCTAATTATTTTCATTTGTGTTCATATATATTGTTATAATAAAATTAATGTTTTCTCAATTTTAATTGACAATTATTTATTCAATTTATATAATCGATTACATAGAATAATAAATTGTGTAGAATATGGAAACAAAAAATATATGAAACAATTTTGATTTATTACAATTCAATTCAATTTAAAATTATCTATACAGACTCTATATTAGCAACTTATCGGTGACATTATTATCTCCCTAAATAATTTATAAATAAATAATAATTTTTAATTTTCTTACATTCGATATAAATTATTACGGTGTAATTTGATAGTGTTTAATTTTTAGATTTTTTAATTATACATTTTAATCTTTTATATTAATATCATTATTATTCTGTTTGAATAATAAAAAAATTATTAAATATCGGATGTAAAATGATTTTTTTGTTTTTTAAATAATAAAAATTATTTAGAATGGTAACAATAGAACATCATTTGCCTTCAAATCCAAAGAAATAGGTTAAACGTCAGTAAATTTTATATTATAATTAAAATATTATATTAAATTTGATATTGTAAAATTATTTTATCAATTTTTTCCTCACTTAGATATAAAATGATCTTATTATTTATCATGGGACGCAATGAATAACAAAAAAATGCAAATAATAACCAATATTCAATTCCTGTTTTACAAAATATAAAAGGAAAATTTTCAATTCTATGAACTCTTAATTGATTTTCTAACTAATATAACTAATCATTAATTAAATATTTTTATTGTCTATTGCTGTGCATAGTATAGGACCTCTTTTGTTTATAGGTACCTGCCTAATTAAATAAAACTAGTTAAAAAAATGTGAGTGTAATTGCTTAAAATATGTTTTGTATACGCACAAATATTAATTTATATATTATTTTAATTTTAATGCAAAATTTTGTATCGAATTGTATTTTTCTTTAAAAAGAAGTCAGATAGAACTATACTGTATGGTATTAACTGTCAAATATTAAGTTATGAAATGGTACACATTAGATGGAAAATATATAATTTAAAAAAAATGAAAAATACTATATTTTATGTTCGTAAAAAACATATTTATTTGAAATAAAAGATTTTAATTAGGTTAAGAGTTTTAAAGGTCAAATTTTATTAGTTAGAGAGTTTTAAATGTCAGTAGTATGAGATAGTGACTTCCAAACCACCCACTCCCACACCCTGCCATAGTAAATTAATATCTAAGATCCAGCTGAAATATATATAAGGAGGTGTGCAAATTTGAGATTTCATTTCGCAAATTTTGCTCTAGCGTACTTGTTGTCTGTCCTAAAGTCTCATGCAATATGACTATTTTACTAGTTGTCTAATGAGACTCAGTACAGCAATGCAAAATACTAATATAATCTTAGTATACGTATATATATATATATACGTATAAATATAATCTTAGTATACGACTTTCATGGGATAAGCCTGTGATTGTGGAAATATATTTTACTGATGGTGGGCGCAAGAGCGAAAAACTATTTAGATGAATGTCTGTAGTATTAAGTTTAGGTTTCTCCCAACAGTCCATATTCTCATAACCAAAAGGAAGTGAAAATTAGCTCAACGAGTTCCTTCTCACGCAATATGTCGGGTGTCGCCATCATCAAATTAGTGGGGAATAGATAGCTTCTATTGGGAATATCCAACAGTTGAGGATTATTGACTGGTCAAAGAAAGAGCATAAAACTGTGTGCAATTTCTTCATCAACAAGCCGAATTGTCGAGAGACAGTCATTAATTGTGGGCAGGAGTTTTCCTGTAAAGTCTGCCCGCGTATAAAAGTCATCATATCATATGGGAGAGTTACAAACGCCTTCTCCATTTCATAGCTCAAGAGTAAGGATTTATTCCTTGTAGCTGCAATAACTAGAAGTCGGTAATTTTTTTAATAATAATGTCTTAAGGTAAAACAGTATCACTATTTCGAATAGACTTGTACCCGCAGGAGTTCACCCGATACAATATCTAGGAGTTAGAACCATCCAAACAACCTCCCCTTCATTCATGTCGAGTTTGTAATGACTAAGGATGCATATGTCGTCTTATTTATAGGACAATCTGCTTGAGAGGAAGGAGTGAGAGGTATTAATATAGATCAATCAGGTTTGAGAGGGTAATTTAAATCAGCAAAGTATTGTGTATTCGGTATTTGATCATACTCCAACGCATTAAAGTCATCACACGAAGGAGTATTTTTGATGAGGACGAGAATTACGACTTTTTAAAAAACATTTACCACATTTTACGAATTTTATTAAAAATTTATAAAATTTTAACTTATTTTAACAAATTAAAATAAAAATTTAAATGTTAAATATCCAATTTTTTTTTTGAAAATCCATAAATATCCTTTAATTATCTAATTATCTAAATATCTTCAATTATTATTTTATTTTCATTTAGTAGTTATTAACGAATTTTGTAATCATTTATCACATTTTAAAGCATTATAACAAATTTCGTAATTGCTAAAAATCTTTTAATATTCTTAAAAATCCATAAAAACCACTAAATATAATTAATAATGCCTAAATTCCCGAAATATCCATTATTATGATTGTATAAATATATTTTATCAAATTCAAACAAATTTTATCATTGCTAAAAATCCTAAAAATCCTTAAACATCCCTAAAAATCCATCAATATCTTGAAAATCAAAAAAATCTCGGAAATCTCTAATTGTTATTATATTTACATTTAGTAAATTTTAACGATATTTTACATTTTACATTTATTACATATTAATATATTTTATAAAATTTTATAAAATTTTAATATTGTTTAAAATTTTATAAAGTCTTTAACATTTTTTGAAAAATCATACAATTGTTCAATTTTTTAAATCGTCCCAAATGTTTTTAATAATACCCAAATTTAAGTAGCCGGCTCCTGCTGAATTTGAGAAGATTTCCCTGATTTTAAGAAGATTGCCTTAATTTTGATTTTCAGTTGATTACTATGATTTTCAAAACACTGCCCATACTGACTAACTACTTTAAATGTAAGAAATCAATAAATTCTTTAATTAAAAATATATTGACTTTATTGTTTATGTCAACACTTATAATAAAACGGTATAGTTATCTTCATCACTTTCAGTAGTTTCATCATCTTTATAATAATCTTTTTCACTGTCATGATGATAATTATCTTCCATTATTTTGACCACTTTTCACAAATTTGACACAAAATTTCACATGAAATCTAAATTTACCGTCTGTAAGACTCCCTTAGTACTTTGGAGTTTGCAGTGAATACCTTTTCCCTCAGCCAATAATTCTTTTTAAATATTGATGCTAGTGGACAGTCTGAATTGCATCGATCGAGATATATCTACCTATCTAGTAGTTTCGACTCATCGATTTTCTTGATTTCGTTAATCAAATTTTGTTCGAATTGTTAGATTTTGAGAAGATTACCTTAATTTGAAGAAGACTGCCATACTGATTACTATGTATTTTAAAAGTAAGAATCAATTAATAATAATTATAAAAATACATTAACTTTATTGTTGAAACTTGACAACATATACATTTTTGAAATCTCATTACTCCACAGTTTATTTGTATAAATCAATTCATTATTTTGTCATAATTTTAAATTTTTCTATTAATAGAAGATGACATACGAGCATTCAGAAGCAACGGCTTCGATAATTCATAGTCTGAAGTTGATTGTACTTCTTGTGACTCGAGGAGAGTTATTTCATTTTCAGGTGTCAACTCTGGTGGTGTAACTTGTTGTTTTATTAATCGTAATTTCTGGTCATTTCTAATGAGCTGTGTTGCAATGTTGTTTTTCTTGATAATCTCGAGGAATCTAGCCCATCCAATGGTGGGAAAGTTTTATTCGTCCATCTACCGCATATCGAACCAAGTCTTGTAAGTTTGAATAATCAATTGACGTCCATTATCCAATTTGTTCATATTTATCCAACTTGACATTATGAGTAATTAAAAATCTAAGTAGACGAGCCTTGGTTCAGCAATACTTCGGAAAGGAGTCAATTATTTTGATAAGAAGAATTTGCGGCGGTAGAGTTGGTAAAGGCGGTATCGGTTCTGATGAAGGCATCTGATGTTCTCGTTCCTCTTCTTTACGTTTGCGTTTTTGTATACATTTTATGCTCTAAATTTAGAGACATATAAATAGTTTTCTTCTTTATTTGTTTTCTTTAATAGAGTTTCTAAGGCTAGATATTTATTTCTCTTCATCGATTAATACAAATCTTCGAAACATTTGATAATCTCCGTCCATGTTACTTCTTTTGGAGGCTTTTCCCAGGGATTGCGCAGATGTGAGATAACCATATTGAGATTCATTACCCGATAGAATATGACTTCTAACTCTTTAGTAATCAGGAGTTGTCTGATACAAGTCCGGAAATAGGTAGGTATAGGGATTATCACTAACAATATTCTGTAGTGAGAACTTTTTAAACAAAACTAAGTATTGGGTATTAAGAGACCGGGTCCGAGTCTTACTTTCTTTTTGTAAAACGTTCTGGCTGATTGGTAATGCAAAGCAGGGTAAGTAATGCACCATTCTTGTAAAGCGGAAACTGATGGGCGGTGAAGATTTCGTTTCCTTCATCAAATCGTCAATCACCACAATTTCAGAGGTCTTATAAGATTCGGCTCTTCCTGTGTTGGAGAGCCATCATATACAGATTATTTGGAGGCTTGTACTTTGTCCCGGTGAACCAGTGCACTTTTCCATATTCCTTATTGAAAATTTATTTGCGTTGTTTTATTAAATTTTCCAGACATTTTCGTTTCGGCAACAATCATGCTGGCGTTATGTTTCAATTCAATGGAATATCCATATTGTGTCGAGATATTTGTGACAAAAACAATTTTAATTAGTCTTGTTTATAAACAATGAAATTAATAAACAAATTTTGTATAACATAATATTCAAAATGTATGCAATCGGACAGGAACAAAATCAGTTGAATAACGAACAGGAGAGTCGGAAGAGGAGATGTTGGAAGAAGAAGGGAGCCAATAGAAGCTGACTGATAAAGATAATGATAGCCAGGAAGAAAATTTATCGGTGGACTATGAATAAAAAATAAAAAATCTTAAACGTGTAAGAAAAATATCCTGTTTCCTTACACGATCATGGTCCCGAATAACTCCCAACAAATCGAGCAAAATTCGCTCAACGAAATCGAGAAAATCGTTGAGTCGAAACTACAAGATTGGATGATATATCTCGATCGATGCAATTCAGACTGTCCACTAGCATCATATTTAAAAAGTATAAAAGTCTGAGGGAAAAGAAGTCCACTGCAAACTCCAAGATTTCAGTACTAAGGGAGGCTATCAGACGGATTTCATGATCAAATTTGTGAAAAAGTGGGCCAAATAACGTAAGATAGTTATCAAGAGAGTTAAAAAGATGATAATGAAACTACTGAAAGGGATGAAGATAACTAGACTGTTTTATTATGATATTTGTTGTCATGTTTCAGCAATAACATCAATGCATTTTTAATTAAAGAATGGATTGATTTCTTATTATAAAGTAGTTTCAGTATGGACAGTCTTCTCAAAATTAGGGCCATCTTTCCCAAAATCATGACAATCATCTCAAAACAAGGAAATCTTCTTAACATCTTCTCAGCAATCTTCTTAAAATCATTGCAATCATTTACCGGGTACTTACATCTGGTTCTTATTTGAAACTTTTAGGGAAAATTTTAAAAATTGAACCATTGTATGAATTTTTATGCAATTTAATGTACATTTTAGAATTTTTAATAATATTAAAATTGGATAAAATATGTTAAAATGTACTCAGTGCTTCAAAATACAGTTATAATCTACTAATAGTAAATAATATTATAATTAGAGATAAACAGCGAATTTAGTAATTTTTAAGAATATTTATGGATTTTTATGGATTTTTAAAGATTTTTTAATAATGATAAAATGTGTTAAAATTTGAGCAAATGCTTTTAAAATTCATAAAAATCTGCTGAATGTAAACAAAATAACAATTAGATAATTTTAAAAGATATTTATGGATTTTTATCGATGGTAAAATTTTTTATATACCTTAAAATATGATAAATGTATATTAAAATCCTTGAAATGCGAATAAATTTTTATAAAATTAATAGGTACTCTCGTCCTCATCAAAAATTACTCTATCGAGGTAAGACTTTAATTTTTCTTTATGGTCTTATGGGACAGAAAAATTACCTCTTCAAATGGCTATATAAATTCAAATGTGTTAATTATAGTATCCTTTTTGTGACCTCATTGGTTAATTATTTTCACGTCATTTATAATAGCAGCTAATATGGTGGGACACATTTAATTAGTCACTCTCTTATGCAGATTTATATATAATTTCTACTCAATTTGACCCATAATTGAATATATTTGATTATTTTTTAAATAGTATATTTAGATTTTATTTTTACTGTATTTCATATAGGATATTCTTCAAAATTATTATAACTATGAATACAATTATATAGGTAAAATCGTACTATAAAAGTATATTATACTAAAATTGAAATATATTTTTTGATAAAAAAGTGCATATATTATAAACCTACCTTCATATACCTTCATATAATTATTATACGTTTGCTATTTTTTGAAATTTGTATTCTCTGAGGAACCGCACCTTTACTAGTTAAATTATTCCGCACCTTTACTAGTTAAATTTTCCCGCACCTTTACTAGTTAAATTTTCCCGCACCTTTACTAGTTAATTTTTTTGATGGCCTCCTTACATAATACTGACTTATACTTGTGAAAAGTTAATTTCACCATATCTTGTTCATGGTGTACCTTGTAATTTTTCGCACAATTATTATCTTTTAAAATGTTATATTTTGTATTCATATTTGTGCCTTAAATTTGCATTCTTAGTGCACAATTTTATGTACGGTACCTATAACTGTATTTTATTTTGATCCCTATTCATTCAATAAACATATTATAATAATAATAATAAATTCAAGAATTTTTGAAGTTGCCTCAACTTAATGAAGACTTTTGCTTCATACAATTCTCCTATAAGACTTGAGTCGTCCGCTACTTCCATTGAAGGTAAGAACTTTCTTACATAAAAATTATTAAAGCAAGTTCAAAGCGAATGTTAAATATTGTTTTATAAAAAATGCTCATGTAAAATCTATAAATAACTTGGTTAAAAAGTGAACTATATTTACAACTTTTATTGATATTAACTCTATCTAGAACTTTTTTTGTTTAATCAAGAGTGAGTATACCCACTCTTGATTGAACTAAATAGATTAAATTTAATAATTTTCATTATATTGCAATAACTATAATTAAATTTTCTTTTTCAGTCGCCGAGACCTCGCTAAAATTTTGTGCAGATGTGCCGCCTGCCTTTGTATCAAATACTCTTTTCCAATTATGTTATTATATGAGCTATATACTCTCTAAATTCTTTGAATAACATTTCCAAATTGTATTTTTATTATATGTTGCTTTGAAACAAGTATTCAGCCGCTCCTACTATCAAATCTAACAGATCGTCTTCTACTAATTTTAAGGACGGATGTCGACATCAATTTTTAAATAGTCTTCTCAGCGTAGTTGAGTCGGATATTTTAAAAATGGTACTATATTTACTGATTATTACTAAATTTATTTTGTTATTATTAATAGAGAAAGAATTCTATAATTCATGTTCTTTTTTATTTCTCAGTTTACATTTTAGTGAAGTATAAACCTGTTTATATCTTAGTATATTATTTAATTTAAATTCTGAGAAAATATTAAATGAAACTATTTTTAAAGTTTGATGTAAAGTGTGTTATTAATTTACTATTAATTTACTATTTTTTTTGATAATATTGTTCCATTTACAATTCTTTAAAAGTTGAGTAGAATTGTGTAAATTGCTGAGAAATACATCTATTTCATTAAAAAATGTCGAGAACATTTACTATAGGAATTTCGTACATAAATAATAAAATATTACACGAATCCCATGATTAAATTTTTTTTTTGCTTACGAATTGAATTATTAAATTATAGATAACTAGTGCAGCCTTAGTGAAATCGGGGGGTGGGCGCAACATACAAGAGAGTACAAAGTCCGTGGTGAACGCTCTACTTGATTCCCAATTAAACTGGAAAGGGCGCGAAGTCTCGGCATCCAAGAGGTTACCCGTAGAAATATGTATTTCTCGTTATCTTGAGAGATACTTAAATCGTAATGAGGGAGGCAGACTCATCTACTTATCTCAACATTTATATTGTTAGTATGTAATAACTGTCAATATTTTTACCGTAAAATAATTACTGATCAATAAATATTATGTAAATCATTTAATTTTTTTATTTGCTACTTTATAATATAAATGTTTATGAAAATAATGAATAACTCTCAATAGGTGGTTTCGTTTATAAGTTATAAATTTTGCGTTCCCAGGTATACGTAATAACATATTTAAGTAAAACTGTATTAAATTGGATTTTGACTTCATTACTGCATAATGATTTTGTTTATACAGAGAATATCTCTCTACAGCTATTAAAATCACACTATTCTTCATTTTAATCAAGTCAAATTTGGATATCTTGAGGATAATTATATTTAATTAAATAATATACTCTGAAATATATTTTTTTACAGTTTTATCAAATATATATGCATATATTACATTTATCATATCAGATTATTATTGGTTCAATATTGTAAAATGATTGAATTATTATTTCGAAATAATCCGATTACGTTGGATCAATATTGATATTTTGGGATTAGTGATTTGTAAAAGAGGAATTGAATAGTGTTTAATCTTAGAATCATATTATTAATCATTGCATTACATGTTATATTATAAAATCATTATATGTATGTAGGTAAGAAAATTTTTATAATATATTGTTTATTTAAATTACCAACATTATCTTTTTTTTTTGATTTGAAGGCATATGATATTCTATTTTTACCATTACAAACAATTCTGATTATTTATAAAACTAAAGAATCATTTTACATCCGAAAGATTAAATACCTTCAGTGTGGTATTAAATAATTTTTCTATTATTCAAACAGAATAACATTGTTATAAATATAAATAATCAAAATTAATAAATGAAGCATAACTTAAAATTAAATATTATAAAGTTATACCGCGATATTTTATATGGAAGTAAGAAAATTGAATATATAGAGTTAGATAATAACATCACGCTGATAAGATGCTAGAGTGACATATTTATAGAAAATTTTAATAATTCGAATATTTTTTTACATAAGTTTTTGTTTCCAAATTTTGTGTATTTTATTATTTTATGTAATCGATTATATAAAGAATAAATAATTTTCAATTAAAATTGAGAAAACATTAATTTTATTATAACAATATGTATGAACACAAAAGCCTTTTAACAATTATTATGTCGAAAGGTTTTACACAAAAAAATATTTTTAACTTAAATATTTTATAAAGTTTGTAGAAATTATTTAGAAAAAGGATGGAGTGTGGAAATTTGATAATTTAAAGTAATGCAAACATTCAAACAACAATAATGTTAAGCAATTACATTCCTTATCCACAGGGATTGTTTTTAATTAAACCACAATTTAAATAAAATATTTTATTACAATCAACATCAACATGAAAAAGCTTCCAAAAAAGACTTTCTGTAAGTTTCAGAAAAGACAAAGTATATAATTGGATTGAGGGCACTTGTCAAGAACATGCAAAGAAACGCAAAAATGGGGAAGAAGTAACCAAATAACTCATTATTATAACCTCCAATGCCACCATTAAAAAGAATGAAGGACCAGATGTGGCGCAAAACACCTGAAGACAAGGAAATTTAATGAAACAATTATTAATGTAACCATAAATAACACAAATCAATTTTTAAATTAAATGTTGATTATGTCCAATTGGATTAAAGTTGAATAATAATAGTGATATCTGGATCTTTTTAGATATTATTAAATAAAAATATTCAAAATTTTAATGTTTAATGTCCATCTTAAAAAGGTCATTTTAAAGAATTATTAAAACGTATTCATTTCAAATGATCGAAATGGATCTTTTCGTTCTCAAATTATCTACATTTCGTTCAATTATGTTCTGAATATGATCGTTGTTCTAGACAGCTGAATCGCTGTCCTCAATTGTTATTAGAAGTTAACTAATTCCATAATATTATAGAAACATAATGCTGTGGAGATAACCCGCAAAAAATACAAATTGTTTTTAGATTATTTTCTAAATTGTTTTTTAACTCGACGCTTCTCAATGAAAATAAATTTTTAGTTAACTATTAGATATTAATTATTTTCTCAGAATTAAGTTAAAGTCACGCAACACAATGGAAAAATGTTTCGTTCATGCATTTATACAGGGTGGCCCATAAATCCGTATCCTCAGTCGTAATTATTAAAAAAAATTGCATTGTATAACTTTATTCATTACAAATTACTTTATTTACAAATTGATTTGTAAAATACAATAAAGTTTAATGTAGGTAATTTTGGAAATTCCAAATAAATTTTGTAACTTACAACTCTACTGTTCTGTATTTAAATCGACAGATTATTGCGCTAATTAACAGATTGCTTTCTTTATGGCTAATAAGTGGACTGTCGATCAGAGAATTTTGATAATAAAAGAGTGGTATGCGACAGAATCAACGAAAGCAGTAAGTGAAGCTTTTATTGCTAAATATCTTGAATCAAATTCTCCAACAAAGAATGGAATTTATAAACTTCGAACAAAATTTGAAACTACTGGTTCCGTTCATGACGCACCAAGGTCAGGTCCACGGAAGTCCGATTGCAACAACGATAATGCAGAGTTGCTAATTAAACTTTATTGTTTGTAAATAAATAGTTATACATATAATGAAATTTTTAAAAAAATTTCATTATCTACGACTGGGGATACAGACTTATGGGCCACCCTAGCTGTATAATGAAGCAAACGAAAGCCATATTCTTCTGAGATAACTTTTGCCTCAATGTATACAATTAAATTTCGAATTATATTTATTAACAGACAAATAAATATCAGATACAACCAATGTGTTCGAAAACTTTTTCATTTCTAATTAAATTATTCCCGTATCAACTTTCCTGTCCATCAAATTCATTGTATAGAGTTTTTATCTGTGAATTATTTGAGAATGTTTTTTTGAATTTTATTTGCTACTCAATTGTACACACAAG
>JAUZNC010011651.1:0-30357 GCA_034780395.1 Vannuccia rotundouncinata | reverse complement strand
GAGGCAGTCACTTCATTTCTGTTTGCAAAGTTTTTTCCAGAGAAGAATGATTTCATGGAGGAAAACAAATAGTAATCGCTGGGCACCAGATCCAGAGAGTATGGAGGATGTGGTATGCAGGGCAGGTGGAGATTATGCAACTTCTCTGTGGTGACTCTTGAAGTATAGGGATGAGCATTATCTTATAGCAACTGCAAGCCATAGTTTTCAGAGTCCAGAGATTGGCTTTGTTTTACTTGAATGCTCTGCTTCAGTTATCTAACATCTCACAGTAGACTTCTGAGTTAATGGTTAGGTTTTGTTCAAGAAGCCTCCAGTAAATGATATCCCTGGAATACCAGAAGAAAATAGCCATGAATTTATTTGGAGTTATGGACTTTTTTTTACATTTCTTACTCTTTGGATGTCGCCCCCAGCCCAACACTTTGTCTGTTTAAACATACCTTAACATGTCCATTTAATCCATGTTTCATCTACAGTGATCAGTCTAGGTAAAAGTTGTTGTGTCCATACTTAACAAGAAGATCATTGCAAATTCGGATTTGTGTGTCCTTGTTCCCTTCACTGAGTTTATGCAGCACCCATTGACAGGAATTATAATGTAGATCCACTTTTGTCATGTGTTCCCAAGTTGCTGATTGCAAAACACCCATAGCTATTGCTATCTCAACAGTACTTGCTTGCTTGACATCTTCATCAAACTCAGCATCCAAGCTTGGCCTCCCACTTTGTTCATTTTTATTCAAATGAAAGTCACCTTCTTCAAACTGCTTGATCCATCTTTGGCATGTCCTTTTATTAACTATATCATGACCACATGTTTAATTTATTTCCATTGCAATCGCTACTCCATTTAAATGTTTCATCCAACCATAATAAATAAGCTATTTGATATCTTGTCTTGAAAGATTCATTTTAGTTCACAATGTACAATCAATAGTTTGAATTTTTAATCTAATTTAAAAATTTATGAATTATTGTTTGAATTTTGAAATCTATGAATACCGACCATAAACTTCATAATCATACTAGCTGAGCTGTTGCTGCATATAATGTAATGAAATATAAAACCAGCAAGAAATTTAAATAAAACTCACTTTCAAAAATGACAAAACTTTCCAATAGCACCTATATATATATATTTTAAATTGTCAAAAAATTGGATTCATAGGCTTTGTGAGAGGTATGCATAAATTAATGGTAACAACATGAATTAATAAAAAAATATAAAAATGTGGAACACAATGTAGAAAAACAGTAAAATCTTTCATAAGGAAATTATTGAAACATAACTTTTAATATAATAATTTTTATACTGCTTATTATTAAATGTCTACAAGATTTTATCATGGCTATATTAAACTGTTAATGAAAAAAAGATAATAAACAGCAAAGACTACATAATAGAAAGGGAAGATAAACACATTAATTCAATATATTTTATAAAAACTTATAGTTATTAATATAAATATGAAAGAATACTTATTTTATAAAATTTTAGTGGAAATAAATATAAAACTTTTTGTTAAAAAATAAGAATAGCTGAAATTCAAGTATATTGAAATATATTCTAGTATATATGACTGAATTTTAGTATATTCAAGTTCATACTCAAAAGTGGAGTATGTATGGCCACTCTGTATAATTATAATATATCAAGCAACATAAGTTGGCAACCATTTGTGGACATTTCAATTTATATGATCTACATCTTATACATTTATGTCTATAATCTACAATGAATGTCCATGATCAGTCAGAAATATTTAATGCTAAAAAATTGTAATTTATTAGAAATTATACATTTGTTTCATATATAAAAAGTTATAATAAAAAATAGTGTAATATGTTATTTTACATTATTAAAAAGGTTAAATTTGTGTGAACAAAACTGATCAATTAGTTTTGAACAAAAATAGGAATGTTCAATGATTTCAATGTCCAAAATTGGTCACCACTGTCCAACCATTTCTGGACATGTCCTCCACAAACAGTCTGACTGTTTTTGGACATAAAAATAATTTAAATAATGGATATGTCCACAAATGGTCAGACAGTGGTAACCAAAATGTGGACATTGAAATCATTGAAAAATTTTATTTTTGTTCAAAACTGATTGTAGATCATACTAGAGGTAAATGTATAAGATGTAGATCGTATAAATTGAAATGTCCACAACTGGTCAAGTCCAATAACAGTTGCCAACACATATATGATATAAGTTTTGTATTTAGGGAAACTATAAAAAAATAATATTATTAGTCTATGGTAAAAAAATGTTTTTAATTACAATTCAATATGTTATCTCTGTTTTATAAATAAATTAATATTTAAAACTGGCAAACAAATAGATCCATACATATTGTATATATTATGTATTAATTATCTACAAATTATGTATATATCAAGACACTTTGATAAACTTCCCATATGTAAAAGCCATGATAACTTAAGAAAATATACCAGTATACT
This sequence comes from Vannuccia rotundouncinata, assembly GCA_034780395.1. NCBI lineage: Eukaryota > Metazoa > Platyhelminthes > Proseriata > Coelogynoporidae > Vannuccia > Vannuccia rotundouncinata. The sequence goes on along the minus strand of JAUZNC010011651.1, from coordinate 27,885 downwards.
ATAGTCAATTAATACTTCAGACCAGCCTGTATGAATACAAAATAATCCCTCCTTGGACCCAGCCTGTATTCCAAGTAGTCTAGGAGGATATATCATCAGGTGTACGATCTGGAATTGTTTATATAAAATAGAAAAAGGCTATAGGAAAAAGTAAATATATAGTAAGAAATCAGACTAGCATTGGTGCTTTGGCTAGGTACATGGATTGGAATGTAGTTGACTTGAGGTCCAGATAGAGCAAATTTAGAGTATTCTGTGAGTGATAAACAACCTAACCATAAATTATTATAGTAGTGATATCACTATAAATCAATGCACAAGCACAAAGTGTACATTATTCTAAGTTTATAAAGGTCTTTTAGCTAAACAGTACTTTCGATAAAAGATTTCTAGATAAAAAACATATAAGCATTTATTGAAAATTTCTAGAAACCGAATTAACAAAAAAAACATTACATCATCTTCCACTAAATCGTCATTTAATCCATTATTTTCACATTCTTTGAAATCATCCATGTTTATAAGCGAAAGCGTAAGTAGCGCGAATATTTATAAAATAGCACATATAAAAAAAGATTAAATTAAATCATATACTGTATTGATTACAATTATATCATATTATGTAATACATATTTAAGAGAAGTTTTACACTTATTACACAGGAGGGGCTAAAGGTCACGCACAATTGGAGTTCTTTTTTATTTATATAGAATAGGCACAAATTGAGATATTTTTACTTAAAAAGTCATACACCTTAGTAGATATTTGTTGTTTATACAGAAAATATAGGCACAAATTATTAAATATGTACAATTTTTATAATTTCTTTATTATTTTCTCTTTTTGTTCTTGCAAACTCAATTTTATTAGACAAACAAGAAGAATCAATTTCCAGTTATACAAAAATATAAATTGACTTTCCCACAAAATATTGGTACACCATTTTTCTACAAATTTGATAGACTATTTCAGGTTGGATTTGTGCTTTTATAAATTTTTAAATGCTCCTATTTCAATTTATGTTTATTCTGTATAAATAAAAAATATTGCCTGTGGTCCGTGACTTTTGGACCACCATATACATTAATATTCGCGTGCATACTCCGTGTATGGTTGTATGAGTTAATTGTTACGGAATGTCTACCGTACGTGGAATCAATGATATAGAAAAGTTAAATGGAAAAGGTTACAAATCATTTATTAATTAATATATATGCCACTATGCAGATTTATATATATTGCATATTAGTATAATATCTGTTTTATAACTATGTAATTATATAATTATTTCACAATTTATTAGAAATGTTATATGAAATTATTTTTACACTAGGTACAATAAATTATGATATTAACATAACTGGGAATCATTTTAGATACATCAAAAGGTATATAAACGTCAAAACAAATATATTTAGGAGCACAACATTAGGTCTACCTAATTGTATTCTATGCATTCATTTTTTCAAATAATAAATGTAATTGAATGATTCTATTTTATTCCATAATGTCAATAACAGTAATAAATAAAATTATTAAGCAAAATAACTACCTTTAAGATTTGAAAAAAATATATCAAACAACAAAGAACAAACCCAATTTTCATGTCATTTTTCTGAAAATACGACATGAATTCGCTAGTATTTTGTCATTAATTTATTCGACGATAAATGTTATCTATGATAACTTAGTCGGTGATTCAATAATTAAACAATGCCAACAAATTCCATTTTTCTTAGTATTAATTATACGATTCAAGTTATATATATATTTATATATAACAACAACGTGATGTTGGTCGTTAAAACAGATTATTTCCTTGATTGTTTTACAAATTTAGTATATTTTGAATCATCTTAATTACGAACACCAATTTTGAGAGTAAACCCCAACATCTATATAAAACACGGAGTTGACAGTCTAGTAAAACAAACTAACATCACGGTTCTAGTTTAGATACACTGTCAACTCCCACTAAACCCAAAGATGACTATAGAGTGACTGCAAAATTATTATTCTGTCATATTTTAAAACATAATACTGATATAATTATTTACGATCATGTAAATATCGGTAAATATACTATGTAACATAGTTACAAGTTATTAAAAAAATTTCGTTACATAATACAAATTTTAAACAGATATTGAATAATTGTATGTAAAAATGTGCACTATTCACGAGACCATTATAAACAATAGTTCCAAGGCACATGTCCATGAAGTTAATACTGGTTCAATAGAATTGCAGGAACAAATAAAATTACACCATATAAGTTGAGACTTTGTATTAACAGGTTTAAATATTATTAATCCTATAAAGGTGGTTAATATATAATACAGAAATAGCAAAGAAAACAACACCAACTTAATCAAGACAAATATCATGATGACAAGGAATAAAATAATTAACATATATGTATATCAAGAGAGGTATTTATATACAATACATGCTGATATTCGCGTGTTATAAGAATAATCCATAAAAAACGTTTTTTAGCAGTCAACCGAAAAATATATATAAACATGTTTTGTACACAGAATAATGACAGTGAATAGCACTATCGCATAAAATTGAAATAAAATGTACACACCTCCAGCTGATATCATTGTTTTGGTGTTATAATAAGAACATTAAAATATAATATACACTAATGGACACCTTATTTAGATATAAAAAATGACACACTAAAAGAGACATTTCACCTAAACATGTTGATTAGATTTAAATAGTAAAATTGTCTAGAATAATTGTTGGTTATAATTTTACAACTGATAGGGGTCACATTGAAAATAGAAATTTGAATCATAAAAAAAACAGAAAACATTAAATATAGGCTATGCTATATATAAACAGGAAACATTTATAATCATATCATTTTGATAATTACCTAGATTTATGAAACAAACTAATTTTTATTTTAAGAAATCAGGCTCATATATAAATGGCAAATATCGTATGATTCATAAAATTGTTCAAATCTTCTAAATACAGTACATGTTCTTAAGAGATTATAGTGGCGGGTTCTATAGCCGGGGAGGATCTTTAAAATACAAAATATAAGTTATAAATAACAGTACAATAATAATAGTAGACATGTATAATAATATAACAATCAGGTATATAAAAAACGTGGTGACTTCAATGAACGCCCAACAAGAAATCTACACGGCCAAAATGCAGAAAAGGGTATTCTACAATATGAAATTCTAGTAACTACCACAGCTGCAGATTTTCCTATATGGAACTCTGAAATACATAATTTTTAAGAAAAGGGTCTTAGACTGGAAAAATTCTTTGCTGCTGTAGACATGATATGAAAATTAATTCCACTAACTCTCTTAGATTAATTAAAAAAAACTAATTTTAACAGTTAATAGTATATATATAATTATATAGCATATAGAAAATTTGCGCGATTCTTCACAAAAACAGGTAATAAAAATTTGACGTTAATCAGATTCTGGGAAGGAAGTTAAAGGATATGGTGTAGTATCAGTCGAGTTAATCTGTATTCACAGTAGTAACTATTCTGTGCATGTAGGATTGCTAGTACAGTGAATGTGTCGACGTGTAAATGAGTTTAGAGGAGGCGATGTCACACTGGCTAGGACGGAGATGAATTCAGGAGACATAGAGATAGTGATAAAGAGAGAGAAAACTACCTCTAGATGGTTATGAAGGTGTAAGAGGATACGGTGGAGTGGGGATCAATGTCTTGTTAGGCGGTAGATATGATGCTGAGTGCCGTGGTCAGTTTGAGACACTTCAAAAACATAGGCGATACACAGTAGGGTTTCTTCTGTTTCCTTGTTGGAGACAATCTGAAAGAGCACAAGGATATATAACCGTCACTCTAACTAACAGTTTAATATTCTGACTAATTATAATATTTGCTGTGTGACTATACGATCTAACAACAGTAATGAAGGTAATATATGTATACTCAAACACCATTTGTACACACAAATTATGCAAAAAAATGTAGCTTGTCACATGCCATACAGCTGAAAATTGGAAAACACCATGCTCAAGTTTAACTTCTGATGTCTCCTTGTATGTATAGTGTAGAATAAACAACGTTGACACTACTTAATAATTCAGATGGTTTCTTTAGACCAGCCAATGCTGCAATTACGTCTGCACAATATATTCTATTTTGCTAGCCAAGTTTAGTTTTTTAAAACCTGATCATTGTATATAGAACTCAATTCCAAAATAAAATTATGTAATTAGACAGTACTATACTACCGCCACTACCACTTCCGTTTTTAGTTTATAAAAGCTGACGATAAAAGATTTTCAAAGACAAAATTCCGGACATTCCGATCAAGTGGCAACAAATTGTGATATGTAGGATCGAAAAAGACTTCAAAAAATATAATTATTGTTCCAGAATAGACATTAAATGTTAAATATAGGTAAATTTCTTATACACTATAGACAAATATTTAGAAATTTATTACTATAACCAACACATAGAAATAGTACGCATAAAACAAACAAATAATCAAACTATGGGTATAGACAGAGCCATCTGTTACACGATTTCGGAGAGTTTAAAGGCTACAACACAACGTAGGCAATACTCGTTTCCTCAATCACAGCCATTGTACAATAAAGTTGACAAGACCATGACTTATGAAACAGGTCTATTTTCAGTAATACCGCAGTAATAATTACCATTCTATCCTTAAGCTATTAATATTGGGAGATTGTAATTGAGTAGGGGACAATGACTCACCTGAAGAATAGTAAAATTTTCTAGCACTGAATTCATCATCGGTTTCTGCGGCAGTTGGAGAAGTTTTGCAATAAAGCTCTTCATATAGTCACACATTGGACTTCGATCAAACCGATAGACGTATTTTCCATTCTCAAACTTGGGTCTCTCCACCTAGAAAGAAAGCAAAACGAGATCCATTTATAAAGAATTAGTTAACAACTATTCCACTTTATATTCCAAAATATATTTAAAAGAATTTTTTAACTTCACAGATTGAGATGGTCTACCGATTTGTGATACATCTACCTGGGGAGTAACAACTTGTTACCGATAAAATTATGGAGAGGACAGAAAGTTTCAGATGAAACATGAACGATAATGTCAGATCTTTTAAATCGATAAAATACACAAGAGTATATAATTAATTGACTGGCACTTTGTTATATACATATAGCTATAGGTACTTTCACAAAATTATAAGACGCGGGTATAAGGAAACGTCTCTTAGAAAACGGTACACCATAACATTACAAGAGAGAGATAGGTATATAGGTAGAAAGATATAAAGGAGAGCAGTCAGACAATTTTACTGCCAAATAAGATATAATAATATCACAAGTAAGCAAGATAGCCAGAGGGCAAAACAGCACAAGATTATATTTAGTATAATATACGATATTATATACCTTGAATCGGGGATCCGACACATTTTGGCAGTGAATAATGTCAGCCAAAATAACTATAGTTACAGGAGATAATATGCAAGCGATCCTGAAGTTATACACTCACCTCTATTTTCTCCACAACTTGCTTGCTAAAGGAGCAAACTTTGGTCCACAACTTCACGGCTACGCCTTCGTTCCCTTCCAGCCTGTAAAGGAAGAGAATACATTTACAGCTCCATCATAGTATATCGATGCCACTCAGATTTTGACACTAGCTAAGCCGAAAAATAAATATTTGTTCAAAATCGCCATGAGATGGTTTTATGGAAGCGGTACTAAGTAACAAATTACTTTGAGCATTTTATTGATTGTTTGCTATTACATACCGCAGGGTGTTAATATCACTAAGCATATAGGTATATTATTATGCACATTCGATTGATTGACATAATTGACCACGACTGTTTTCGTTCGATGAAAATCTTGCGCCAAGTCGATTACACAATTAAGAGAGAAAGATTAAGTTATCGCGACGTATAAGATCTCACACATACCTACTTACAAGTTTCCAAATAGGATTTACATGACGAGACGTGCAGTGCTCTACCACAATAGAAACAACAATAGCACTGTATAATGTTGTACAGTCAGTAGGTACACGGATTCAGTGTAATCCAGCACACAACTGCCTGTAAGCCCCGCCCGCCGACAATATACATTCAATACTACACAACAAAAACTCTATTATAGCACAAACCAAGAAAGATTAACATGCGCCGTGATAGGCAATTGTAGAGCTATATAGCTAGATATATGGAGAGGTTACAGGCAACACAAACACCGTCAATATAAGCAGCACAACGAGTTTATACAGACAGAGGTAAGTGAGCTTGTCTCCAGTTAAGGGTGTAGGTTACACATTATCTCAAGACTAATAACACGGAGCTGCCGTTTGATGTAGCCAAAGTGTTAGCCAGCGAAAGAGAACTGTTGAAGCAACTACTTATACGCGAACTAGCGCCAGCTCAAGTCTTTATTCAAGTTTGAGAGAGAGAGAGAGATATAGCGGGGGAGAGTTTATAGTACGGCGCAGTTGTAAGTGAAAGTAGAGGTTTTCCATCAACTTGTCTCCATGATAATATTATCAGGTAACAGCCCAACTCCTACTGACAATGCCCTGATTATTAGACGGTAATCAGCTGGTAATAGTCGTGATTGATAGCATTAGACATTCTCAGTAAACAAACACTTAAACAACAAATTAGAAAAAAATAAAATTTACAATAAAAGTTGACTTCATTGATTGCTTATTTCGAGATAATGTATATTGATAAATAAAACAATTCGAATTTATTGGTTTAAGTAAAACACTCAAATTATTTTATAATTTTATTGACTTTTCTGATTTGGTTTATTTTAGGAATATGACCAAAAAACGGATTAACACCACAAGATTAAAAAATCAAAAAATCACAACATATTTATACAAATATTGATTTAGAAGAAACTAACAATCATATATAGGATATGAATATAAGTTAAACAAAAATAGTGTGGAATGATGATTACTATACAACTGGATGTAGCCAACAAGTCACGACAGTGAGGGTGCAAAGACCCAGATCAAAGACACTTTTTAGTAGAAGGAAAGGGAATACATTAGCGTTTGAAAAAAATGAGTTCAACTATGATATAGGCACAATTTTAGACAGATTTAAGTTGAATAAGATAATTTTTTTGTACACTATATTATATAGAATATATACACTTGAAGACGTCTTTCATGCACAGTTCTTAATGAAAGTAGAGAGACAGAGCAAATATTAGAAAGCTACAAAGTTTTTAACTTCCGATTGATATATTATAGGTCTTCAAAAGATATGATAATACAGAGAGACACTGTCTTGAAAGCTGAAAAAGGAAATTATCGTGAAACAAAGAAGCCAGTCAAAACGATGTTTTTGTCATATAATATAAGTGAGCTCAGGAAACACAAATGTTTTTAATATAACATTTCCATTATAATAAAACAGTTTCTATAAATTAAATGTCAAATACCACGAACATCAATAGAACACAGTTAATTAAAAAACATATCCTTTAATGGGCAAATCCAAATCTAAATAACATTCATGCTTATTCACATAGAAAAAGAAAAGAAATTTAATTAACCAGTTGGAAATTAAAAGAAGAAAATAATAAATACGTCATTTTGGCATAACCTGATATGGCTACTTATACATAGATCTTTTTTATATGGTAGAGGCATATTATACCTTAAAACTAACAAGTAACAGTTTAACGTCGAGGCATACAGGCTTCCCCCGACCTAAGCAACACACAACAGACAAGAGAAAACAAGATAGAGATTTAAAGACATTACCGGACGTTGGAAAAAGCCAGTGCAGAAATCGCAAAGACCGCCAGGAGAACAGCTGCCGCAAGGCAAACATATTTACAAGAGGGAGGGGGGGAGAGAGCGAAAAGAAGAAAAAACTGTATGGCGAAGGAGAGAGGGCGAGAGGATGGACGCAAGTGTTGGCAAACGTCCGCCTGCTGTCAAGCCGAGTAGCGATCACCTCAGGCAGCTATCTATCTAGCCCCCTAGAGGTGTGTGGGAGGATTCACTCTGGGAGTGTAATCAACGTTGAGAGAAAAGAAGTTGATGCGCCTGGAACCAGGCGGGCGCGCGGATCGAAAGACCCGATCGAGTCTTAAGAGTTGAAGAGGGCTGACTACAGTCAGAACACCGTATCCGGCTTACTAAACGGTCGATTACATTAACTGATATGCCGACAAGACAAGTCAGTTTGTGCGAGAGAGGCAGGCAGTTAGTACATGGCTTTAGATCTTATGGATTTTAACCTATAGGTTGTATCTCATCCATCATCCAGCACTCATCACAACAAACTGGATTCATCCTTCCGGCTTGTCTATAGGATATAAGATGGTATTTAATCTCAACGAATTCTGGGTGCTGATGACCCTAAAAGATGTCTTCCTTATACCTACACTAGCTGTTGATCAAATGTTTATCAACAAGATAACAGCGATTATAAAAAGTTCGGAGAATTAGTATACTCACAAGATGTTATGAGAGAAATGTTTTCAATGTGAAACTTACACTATTGTTACTGCATAAAAAGCTTCAGGGGTTATTGCTGTGTTTACACCGGCCTGAAAAATATGAGAGAATCATTTAACATTATTCTTTCTTGGAACAAAAATATTACATACAATAAATCAAATTACAAAAATATATAAACAATTTCAAAGTTGTTAACCGTGTGCAAAAGTTATTTCAATTAAATAATCACTGGTAGATACGAAGCTGAGAGAGGCCGTGTTAAGTGATAGGACAACAGGCACCAAGTCTCGTGAAGCACTTGACAGGAAAGATTGCTGTGATATATTACATATACGCGCACATGTGGAGGGGTACAGCCAGGATACTTTACATAGTCTGGTCAGCTAAATGATACCTTAGAATGATAGTGTCACCGGATCAGGGTAAACAGAGGGCATCAACACTTCGGGATAGATACTTATCAATAACCAAAACACCATATATGCATGCAGCCTAGAGATATAGAGTTCTTCAGACACAACTTTGTGATTATAAGAAGGGCAATCTACAAAATATATCCGGACAACTAATGCATTCGGTCCCGGATACGGAGCTTTGAAAAATAAACTCTTAAGAAAAAATGTTATTGCATTGCTATGGTTTCAAAATGCAAATGATTTAATAGAAGTCATATTTAGGGGTAATATCTAATACACATTTCACACGATAGTAATAAAACTGAAACTACGAACAAAGCAATATATAAATCCCTAAAACCCCACCATCAATCAAATTTCGAAAAATACTACTCACCCAGAATTTGACGAGAAAGAAGGCATTGTGGGGCCCATTTTCGTAGAGTTCCTTGAGGCCGTGGTTCTCGGGGAATTTGTCCCAGATTTGGGTGACATCAACATGTTCCAAATGTGGATCGGAATACGTGTAGGTAGCGGGACTGATGTGCGCGAACATGTGTCGCATTGAGGGATACTGTACAGAAGGACAACATTAGACTAGCTTATTTGTTTTAGTTGTAGTAAAAACTTGTATTAGAAACTTGTAAATGGGACAAATGTTTTTTCAAATGATACAACACCGATCCTATACACAAACAAACCTGATGATGATCCAACTGGGAATCTGCTCGCCTCTTCTCCATGAAGGCGGCCAACTCTACCAGTCTCATTTTGGGGCCCGCTATAGACCGGCCAGCCCAGGGCGGTATCGCAACGTCCGGGAGCTGTTGCTGGGTGGAGCAGGTCCAGGGTATGGGACCTCCGCCACCCCCACTAGTTGTGTTATTGCCAGGCGAGGACCAGTAAGGAACCGTAGCCATCGACATGTCCGTTGTTCCTCCCCCGGGAGAAGTCCGGGAAAGGTAGCCACCATTAGCGCTAGCGGACGGAATGCCGCCGCTGGTTGGGCCTAAATAATAGATAAATCCTATTATTAGCTTTATCCAGCCATGGGGGGCTCTGCTTTTTTCGCTGACATTTTTTATTGAACAATTTGAGATAAATAAGCTCTCGTGACTTTTCTTAAAATGAATTTTTACTACGTTTAGAGCAAAAATAACTTTCAAAGACCCATGTGGACGATCATGATAGCGGTTCCAACCCCATTACCCCACAAGATTTCACAAAAAGGGCTATTATATAAATACAAAGTGCTGAATAGATTATATTATGGGATAATCAACCAGTTATAGTTAAAATTTCGAAAAAAAACAATTTGAAAAACAATATTTGTGAAATTTTTTAATAACAAAATAATTTATAAAATTTAATTGCTTAAAAATAATCTTCAATTTATGCAACACAACTTAGCAGGAAACATCCTGGACTATCACCATGCCAAATTTCATGCACATGGGACTATAGTAACATTATATTCAGAAGGGGGGAGGTTGGCTTATGGATAGGGTTAAAAGGGAATCAGTTGAATTGAGACATTCAGAGTAAGTATATTTCATTATTTTTTAGTCAAATATGTTGAATCGTAATCTTGGACCTTAATCTGCAATAAGATTAATTATACGGATGTTTGATACAATGGATGCATCCTAAATATATAATTTTACAGATAAATTCGGTAGACAGTAATATATGCGCAATAAATGAAGAAATTGGTGTGTATCTGAAGACATTTTGACACCGTTTTGTAGACAACAAAACTAGCAACAGAAGATGCAATTCAGTGGAATAGATTATTGAGACTTATGGGAACAGTTGGTCACTGAAGACAAACATCAGATCAATTTAGAATATTGGACGTTTCGCTAAAATCATCCCCGAAAGGGTAGAAAGAAGCACACAAATGGGGTTGACTGACTAAAATGACTAATGACACCACGCGTTGTTGGATGTAGGACACAATTATTAATGTGTCCTGTCTCGTCATAATCAGGTTCTTCTGATAAATTACAAGTCTGATCGCTTTTTTAATCGAGGGTTTGGTCCAGTAAAACATTTAAAGACTTGTTTTACAAATAAGTTTGCATTTTATTTTACTTTTATCATACATTTGTATTGTATATCTTTATAATATACCTCTCTGACACACTTCGCTATAGTATAGACAAACAAATGCAGAACACTAACTTTTCCAAGATACAGTCGAGAAGAATAAATGATTAATTAATACGAATAACAACTTCATGCATTTCCGTAAAATGATAAAATTGTTGAATAAACGTAAAATTCTTTAAAGAACGCTATTATCATACTTAAGGTTAATAAAAGTTAAACAAAGGTAAACGTTTTGCGACATAATAATATTGTGTTACAGTTAATTTTTCAAGAAGAAGCTCTATATTATTAGACTATGTATAATACGCAGATTGGAAAATAAGTTACTATAAACACATTTTAATAAACTTATAAATAAAGTTAAACTATCAGTATTGTTCACCTCTTTCCATGTTGCAACATGTTGCATATAAATGTTGTTCAACTGTATACAATAATTATATCTTAAGGCCACCCTGACTAAAAATATATCATAATATGAATTATAGGACCAGGATTAACAACCTACTTTGTTGACCAGTAGAAATAGAGACAATCTTTGCCGAGCTCAACTGTGACAACTGTTGGAGACACTTCTCCTTAGTTGAAGGATCTCGGATTTGACTCTGCATCTCCTTGGACCGTCGTCTTGCCAACACTTGTATGTGGCTAGAGACTTGCTTGCGCGTCCGCGTCTTACCAGTGCGAACTTTGATGTAGCGAGCGATCAGTTCGTTCCGACCTAAACGAGGGCATTATATGGTCCATTGATTAAATTCACTTAAATGATATAATTTACTGCTACTTTGTATCAATCATTCTGTATTATAATACAAAATTTTATAGATTGATAGTATACATCTGGCCCAGCTCTTAAAATTCGTAAACTACATCGCAATGTAAATCGGGGTTAGACAATAAATTAAATAGCGTCTAGAGTATTAATGACATGCAATAAAAAAGTAATGATTTATCTCAAAGTGAGCAAAATAATAATGAGTGGATAGCTAGTTTATAGATAAAAAATGGTCGTTGGTATAACGTCCTAATATACACATTGAGTATTTTGCACTTGTCGAATAACCCATTAAATCTTCTGTTTATGTATAGATAGTCACCAAGTCAAATATCTAATTCAAGTGAGTTTTTGTACCTATAATCTTAATTAATATCTTTCTTTCTCAAAGAATTCAACTGATTTTATAACATTTTATAAACTTTAACTCATTATAGGCTGGTAAATAGTGATTTTGCATTCACAAATTTAGAATGGGCTGATATGCAAGAAATAAGATTAAAGCAGTTATAACCGAAAATATGTACATTGTTATATATATACTATAGGTACTGTATAGTGTCGACTACATATACGTTTGACAAAATCTTACACTAAATAACACATAATAAAGAATGGACTGAGTCTATAGAATTAACAGATACTAGAATAATAAAAGAGTGTGTATGATGCGTTCAATAAAATACACACACACACAAGTAAAAAATATAGACACACACTCTGTACAAGCGAAGGACAGTAATAGAAGGTCAGTTGTATAAATTTTATTGATGATCAATAAAAAATCCAAAACTAATAAACTACTTTATGACCACCAGTTGGTTTTACTTGCCAAAACTAAGGATATAACAGCGAAATTACTTTTAATAATACGTACCTCTTGATGTATGGACATGTTATGCAGTTATTTATAGCCGTTTAATTTTATAGTGTGGTTTACTTATATTTGATTTTAACCATATAAATTTCGGAAATAATCAGCCGGAAAACAGAACAAATTATTACAATTTGATTTAAATAAAATATTCGAATCACAATAAAATTAGGAAAAACTTTGTTTTGAAAGTCGTGGTTTTCTTTGTTCTTGGGTCTTTCCCGGTCAAATTAGGGAATGTTAGGAATTTCAACTATGCAGCCAGTGAAATGGCAGATGGAAAAGGCGTGCGTATAGTCAGGAGAGGACGAGTACAACTTATAGCGGAAGGGAGGTAAAGGAGTCGCCCAGCTCACGCAATCTATATTCTAAAAGCTCAAGCAATATATATTAGCAGGCCCGATGGACTGGATGACAGTCTGTCTAATTTCATGTCTAACTAACCAAACTAACCAAAAAGCCTATAATAGCAACTTGGGAAAACGATTCTATTAAACAAACAGAAATGAGTCAGATGAACAAATTAAAGGCATAGGAGAGCTTTGTTCTTTCATGAAACAAAGGTTGAGCCAGGTAGGTGATAAAAGATTTTTACGAGTCGTGATAGCGATGGTGGGAAGGAGGGGTACCCCAAGGCAAAGCTTATCAAATATTAGAAAAGATTGAACGATAATCGAGATGACAAATGGAATAAGCAAATGTCTTTGAAACAAATATATAAATTATTCATAAATGAGACAAACATGAAAGAAACACCATTAAATTAAAATGAAAAATAAAATAATGCATATTCCTATTTGTAAACAAGTAAGTATTATTTTAGTCGGACAAAAAGATAATGATATTAAACATAGCAAATTATTTAAGATGTGAAGATAATTAATAAGTATAGACAAGAGAATACATTAAAAGAATTTAAATGCCTGGTTTTATCCATTCAGCCTTTTAGAAACTATGTCTACCTACATGTTTTTAACTGATAACATATTCTTCAGGCGCTATGACAATTATTTCTACAGAAAATGTATTTGTAGTCACACCTTACTACACAATGTTTTTTGGAAATATAATACTTTGAAAAAATGGTGGCGGTTGAGAGAGTTTCGTATAATACAAAGATAAATAAAATATTTAAAAACATATTTTGTATTTTATCTAATACATTTTTATATAATATGGTCTAAATCAACATAACCTTGTAATACAAACAATTAAATTATAAAGGTTAATAACATTGATAAATTGAAATTATTTCTATATAATCTAGTTTTAGTGGAAAGTAGTTCATTTTTATTTAGAAGCTGAATATTTGTTATAGAGTTATGTTATGTTTTTCATTACGGTTATAAATCAAGAATCGTGCTAATTATTCGGGACAAATTTTCATCTGAAGAACACTAAAAACTACCTTTATATAGGTACAAATAATATACATAAATTGATTATAGATTCCACCCGAATGCAACTCACCATACATTTTCCCCTCATCAGAGAGAATTATCTTTCGACGTCCACATGGAGGATAAATAGCCAAAGCTTCATGAAAGCTCTGTTCAATATCAGCAGCCCAGACGCCCTCCGCGTCATTCCCGTCCACATCGTCGATATCCTCAGATTTGAGGTGAGTTGTAACCATTCCACCACCTGTGGAATTGGAGTTGTTACTCGAAGTAGCCCACTGACCACCGTCCATGGTAATATTATGCTTCACCTAGACACCAAATTAGTTGGATCTAAAACATTATTTAAAAGCAACACCAACAATAAAATATTACATCGACTCAGTGTTAAAACTAATATTTATAACGAATAAATTGAAGATCCGTCTAACTTATTAAAATATAAATCTGGATATCTATCTTTTGACAGTTGAGGGTCGGGGTAGGTATTAGTGAATTAAAATATTCAACATTAATACTAAAAATAAAGGAATAAAGTAGAGAATAATTTTTAACATTATTTGGAAAATTATATCGAGTATATATATAATCTTGGTATATAGATACACAAAAACAAAATTAGTTGAGTCACAAATGATAATAATTTTAACAGGTATGATAACACAGCCCTTGCTTAGAAAAATTGAAAATGTGAAATAATGATAGCCAGAAAAATCGTTTGTCAGATTACCTAGCTTATGAATAAAATAATAAATTAATATAACCAAGAAAAACAATTTTTGTTAATAACCTAACAATTAATTATAAACTAAAATAATTTGATTATTACACACAAAATTATAAAAATATTGGGAATTTTATAATGTATTGGATTATAATACAACTGTATAAACTGTAGTATTTTTATATACAACTGTACTATTAAATAACTAAGTTTAAATAATTATTTAAATCAAAAACATATAACTTTCATATCAATTTGAAAGAATTTAAGTTGTTTACTTTCCTATATTAGAGAGTTGATTTTGAAATTATTTATTAAAAGAAAATTTATGTCTATACAACCAATGTATAATTTAGATTTTTTAATCTTTGATGTTTACAGTTTTATAGTCTAAAAATCCAACACATTCACACAAAGAATTTAATGCTAATACTATTTATATCAAAATTAATATGCATAGTGTATTATATATTTAGAAAATGGTAACAAATAATGAGATTCTAAACCAACAGATCAATGTACACTATATCATGGTTTTTGTGAGAACAAATGACAGTTCATACTAATTTGCATTTATTTTATCTGAATAAACTGGTATGAGTACCTTATAATTTTAACATCTCTTAGTAACACTAATTAAACTTTTGTTAAATTTGAAAATATACAGAAAAAATAAATTAAAGTAAAAACACACTGTATAAAATTAATTTAAAAAGAGTCACAAAGGTATTTAACAAAGTTTTGGAGAGTTATATGCCTTTATCGTAATTAAATGGTATTATATTTATGGTTTGTATACATAAATTTTCCAGATTCTATGTTTTTTTTATTGTGTGATTATGTTATATTGACAAATACTTAGGTACATTAATATTATTAACAAATAAATATGCACGAAACCTATATTGTATACCATTACCTTTTATTATTCCTACTTACAGGGTTCATATGCTATTTCAAAAATAAAATTCAAGACCTTTTTAAGACTTTTAAGTGCCATTTCAGACTTTTTGAATAAAATGTGTCTGCCATTTGACTGTAATTATATGAATATCCCAGAGGAGAGTCTCTAAATTAGCTATACAAATTATATAGATCATAAATAAAATTAATAATATAGTTATAAAATTTCAAAAATCCACCTTTGTCAAAAAGTAGAGCCAGAAAAAAACTCCTAAAAATGTAAGACTTTTTAAGAACCTGTACTTACAATATAGTCTAATTGACTGGAGTAAACTGTGCCATCTCTGGAAGACTGGATTATACAATAGTATTTGATCCATTTAATTAATATGATGCTAATGTTTACGATTACAACAATTATATAAGTTTGATACTTGCAAATTCTAGAATCAACCTGACAAATTTGAAGCAATGCAACATAATACTGAAAAATAAATATATGTCATAAAAATTAAATATTTTCTAAACTAAATTTAAATACCAGATTAGCAAACAAAAAGACTGAAAAAAGTACGCTACATGATAAGAACAAAAATAAATTATTTCGAAACAAAAAATAAATTATTTTAGATTTAACTTTTGTACTCTGAGAATGTAGTAGTAAGTTATATAGTATTGGAACCCTGCTACAAGTATGCTGTATACATTTTTGGTATTTCATATATTAATACTTATTTATAATAGGTTTAATAGGAATAGAAAATGGGAACTAATGACAGGTATGCAGTAAACCATATATATATATATACTATAATTATGTTTGACGGTATAATAAAAAAATTAATTTAACCATTATTACTATAACAATGTAACCATTATTTATAACAAATAAAATTATGTGATATTACTGTTAAATACTTAATTAAATATTTAACATCACTGGATCAAAAGGAAAAGTTACAAGTTTACAAACAAAATACATATATAGGACATTATAATTTAATATCCAAAGCATGTGACATTTAGTGTTAAAAAATAGTTTAGTCTGGATTTCCTATAGCACAAGTCAGATGTCTTTACCTGAAATTAAAGTCTGAAGGTTCCTTATTGAAAAAACTTTGTAGTCAAAATGAACAATTTTTAACAAATTTGTTACCTACTGTATCTAAAGAAAACAATTGGAATTAAAAATAATATAATGAATAAAAAAAGACAATTATTTTTTTTCTTCTAATTACCATCAATCACAATTTCAATGTACATGACAAAATTTTTAAATACAATATATAGTTTTTGAAAACAACATTTAATTATATAAATAGTATAATGAATATCAGTTATATAATGAATAATTTTGAAATGAATATCTGTGTACAAATCTACATAAATTTAGTAAAGGATTATTATAATATGACAAAATGTGTCAAGAATACATCTTAAAAGTATACAACCAAAAAAGTTACAATATAATATAGTAAAATATAAAACTCTTTAAGATTTACTCATTATTTCTATATTATTGTATTTTACCTGTATACTGTAATGTGATATATGTAATTTTTGTATACATAACTGACAATATTTCACAACCTTAAAATATCATACAGTACCTTTGCTGCAATACATTTAGTAGAATATATTAGACATTTTTATGAATAAAATGTTCCAGAAGCTCAAAATGTGCTCAATATTTGCTACAGTTCCAACTAGTAGATTACTGACAATAAATTAAATAACATGATTGCATAATATAAAACTCCCCTTCTATATATTTTTTTTCTTGTATGTTCATTTTGATTTTCATATTTTTAATATTTTTAATTGATATATATTTCAATATATAATTCTAATTTGCAAAAAATATCAGGTTTTTTCAAATATAGGATTATTGCTTTCTCAATCACAATTAGGAATAAAAATTAATTAATTTGTTTTATCAATAGTAGGTACATACAATAGGAATGTGAGAATCCTATATAGTATATTTCCTTCATATAGATTATCTAATAAAACTGCAATTTATTATTATTTTATAAATTTATTAAACTAATATAATATAAGTTATTTATGTTTTTATAATAATAGAAGTTTATAAAAGAACAATAAATCAAATTCATCAACTGGATATCTCAATACTAGATTATTTATTGGCTGGGTGAATGCCCTGATATTGTATATAATTTTGAATTAGACTATAAATGTGTAGGAGTTTTCCATTAACTTGGAATTCCTAAAACTATCAACATCACAAACATTTTGAAATTTTCAGCAAATAGAAATGCAGATAACATGATTTTGAAAATCAGAATTTTAACATACAATCAATAAAAAGTAAAATTACATCAATTATTGGCATATTAATATATGAATTTTCAATCTCTCTCTCTCACTGTATATATGTCCCAAATTAAACAAATATATATTTGCAGGCATATACAGGTATAGCCAAAGATGCAAAATCCAATTGCCAGAAAACCTAATCACTAAGGTGCCATGAAGATTAAAATTAAAGGGTAATCAGTGTGTAATATATAGTTCAAGGGTTCTAAAAAGGGAATAGGGACCATGTAAAGTTGCCAATTAAATAAATTATTAACATTTAGATAAGTATGTTTAAATTCATTTAATTTTATACAAAATATTAATATAAAAAACAAACCCTAACTATAGCTTAACTATTTATATACATTGAATTGTTTTAATCCATTAAATACATTCTGTAATTTGTGATTTATAATTTAATTATTTTAATTATCAAGTGGTTCAAATCAAAATTAAATAAAAATGAAGTCAACAAAAGTTTTCTTAAGCACTTTTGAAACAGAATAATAGATGCTTCATAAATGGTTTAAAACTCCATAGAGGGATGTATCACATGTAGCTTTAGTGTTGAGGAGTTTTATTTCCCCATTTATTTCTAATTATATTTCTTTTTGTCCTATAATATTGACAAATAATATTTTGTCCTTTTGGCTTAGTTTTCCTGGGCCCCACTTGTCTTAGACTTAGCTGTCCTGTTACTAAATGTAAATGTCAGACAAATAATTTAATGAATTTGCATAATCATAAGATCATGTAATATGCTTTTTTATTATTATGGATTTATAAAACTTGATATTATAAAATATGTTAGGCTAAACATGTAAATCTACTTAGGGGCCATCTACATAGTATGTATGCAGAGGGGGGAGGGGGGAGGGGGGCTTGAATGAAAAGCATATGTAGGCAACAATTAAAAAAAATTGTTTTGTTTTCTGGTTTGAGGTTTTAATTTATATGTAAATGGGTAGATAGATGAAAAGTAGTGTTAAATATTTTTATTAAATAATATCTCAGAGCAAACATATATAAATATTTGTAAAATTTTTACATACATAAGTTGTCAGCAAAATATAATATATTGCCTGTATATCTAAAACTGGTTTTCTACATAATCTGTTTCACTGCTGTTAATTTTTAAATCATATTTTTAAAAAGCTTTGGGGTAGACGAATTAGTATTGAACTGCATGCATTAACCCTTTCAACACTAGGTACACAAAATTTTGACTCTTATTGATTCTGTATGCATACAGAATCAATAAGAGTCAAAACTCTATGTACCTAGTGTTTAAATGGGGGGTATTCTCAAATGCCTACTAACATCTTGAAATGGAAGCTTCTACAGAAGAAGAAGAGGGGGAGGATGAGAAAGAAAATACTGCAGGAGGTGAGATGTGTAATGTCAATGGTGGACAGTTGTGTGACAAGTGGACTTCTTATTTTTAGGAACATTTTTGATGCCCTCCAAGTGCAGCGGGAAGATGCATAAACATTCATGTCATTTGTTTGCATTTTTATTATATCCTGTAATTATTCTTTAATTAATTAATAGACATTTTTAATATATATGCAATGCCATTTGTTTAATTCTAGTGAAATAATGATAATATAATATTTTTGGATTTTACACCATAGATATTTTTTCTTTCTGGTTTTATATACATTAGTGTATCAAATAGCAAATGTGCATATTGGGGGCGGGGGGGAGGGAGATCAAGACAAAAGTGGACTTTTGCGTATAGGGGGGAGGGGGTCAAAAAATTGTTAATTTATGCATACATACTATGTGGATGGCCCCTTGGTTTGTATATTAGTGAATATCTAATATAATATCAAATTGTCTGAAACTTTTATTAAAATTGTGAATGCTAGATATGAGAAATAGGTACTCATAATGTTGTTCATATGATATAAAGAAAATTTAGTTCATATTAAGAACAACAATATATAGAAAATACATTAAAATTAATTAATTTACTGTTTTCATATTTTAACTGAATAAAGCTTGATTGCTTGGGTGAAAATTTATTTAAATGGTGAAGTATTTGGCCTACTTTTCAAACTAGTACATTTTATGAATTTCCACTTTATTAGATTTGTGGAATTCTAACTATAATTGTACTCATTTAAAAGATATAATCCCTTTAAAAAGTTAGGATTCCCATTTTTCAGGGCAAATTATTGTGAAATATTGACATATATTTAATATAATTACTTTGATAAATAAAGGAATCAAACAATTAATTAAAATTTACAATCGAAAACCTAAATTATTATTTAAAACTAATATGTATTAGTAAATATTATATAAATGTATGGAATAATAAATCTCACATAAAAATATTATAAAATGTTTTTAGTCGAAAAAACTTGAGCATATTTACAATTTTTAAAAGTGAAACTATTTTATATTATAATTGATAAATTAAAACATGTAAAAAAATATCTGTATCTGATATATATTTTAAATTGTAAACATTTATAACATTTTAAGTTAACATTGCTTTAACATCTAAAAAAATATTTATAATGAAAATAAATTACACCAGACTGAAATCACAATAATACGAAACCGTAATTGTTATAATGTAATCAAATTGACCGAATTTGAATTATTCTAAATATACGTGGCTTATAGGTATCATGAACACGTAACATATATGTATCATGAACACGTATGAATAGATACATCTTTCGTCTATTTAATAGCAACCACAGATATAACAAATTTATACCAATATTTGTAAGAAATATACGTCAAATTTTGGTTAAAATGATTTTTTTGTATTAATAACAGTAACTTCTCACCCTTTCTAGGGACTGTTCAAAAATGAAAATGACGTCACGCTGATTAGGGGAGTAGGTTGATAAATTCGTGACAAAGCGTGATAAAAAATAGAGGGGTTTTCAAAATTGTGACGTCACAAAACATTTCTGTAAAAGCCACATAGAGAAAACAAAACTCTGTTGTATGAATCGTTACTCTATAATTAAAGGAAAAACACACCTATTTGTTAACTACATTTTTATTTCACAATTGTGCGAATATTTTTTGTAGCTACTATATATATATATTGTACGTTATAGTACGCATATGTTAGTTAGATTAAAGAAACGCTGTAAATTATTATCGTTGAGTATGTATGAAGGGAGCGAGTAGAACTTAACGTAACGTCTTTTCTGAAGGGGTTTCAATATTTGTGATTGTGCGAGATTTAAGGGGGGAGGGGATAAAACATGGTCCAAATTTTCGTGACGTCATTTTTGTACAGCCCCCTATACTAATACCACCTAGGGTTTGGGATATTGGTTTGTCCAATAAACGACTAGTGTTTTATGATATAAAAGCGTTCAACATTCCGATTTATAATATTGTATTTTAAAGAGAGTTTTTAAAAAATTGATAAACATTTACATTTTTACAGAGCGTTTAGTCAATATTTCTTGTTTACCGTTTAGGAAGAATTAAGGGGTATATATTTTTGATATAACAAAATCTGTGATAACATTAGCTATAAGTAACTAATCGTTCATGGAAAATGACAACAAGCACTTTAAAAAGCCAGAAATCACATAATCTCATGGGTAGTATGTCTAAGCATAATATAGAATCGATATACCTAATTAAACGAATAAAAATGTCTATTTCTGCTCGAAAAAAACGGAAGAACTTAACTTCTATGAAATATTTTAAATTATAGTTTCGTAATACAAACAACTCTCTCTCCTTGTTTATGAATAAAATAGTTAAATTTAAAAAATGTTTTGTTTTTGACAATAATTTTATTTATAGAAAAAAATATTACAATACAAAATAAAAAGAAACCATAGTAACTAGAAAAAACGTGAAAATAGTACTATACCGCAAAAAATACCATTTAAATGCGCTAACATAAAAATCACAGGTAAATGTAGAGATAAATTCAGTTGTTATCGAAAAACTTAGATAATAAAACACTTTAATCAGATAATACAATTTGGACCGATGTGATAAAACAGCATCTAAAAATAAAAAAAATAATTAAGATATTAATTCGTTTAAAATACATTTTAAAAATATATAGTACTTTACTTGACACAACATATTATAGATAAATTATTTTAAAAAGTTTTTTTTACATTGGAATACATTCCATTGTTTAAAACCAACTTTGAAAAACATATTCACATATTTTTCCACAAATATATTTTCACAACAGTTTATTATCAATATTTATAATTCCAAAACATAATAAATAATAATTATAGTTCATTTAAAAATTAACACTACCTAGTTTTATAAGTTTCAATAGACAGAACAAAGTCTTTTTTCTATTTAGTAACAATATCTTTATAGTTGTGATACAGAAAAATTGTATCGCGTATATTATTAAAAAAAATTGATAAAAAATTACATAACATAACAAATATAGGAAGTGCCTTACCAGTTTTGAAACAATAATAAAGCAATGATCAGTACTTTTTGGCTTGAGCGTTGGTGCTTTCATTAATCACGGTAACTTCTTGATTGGACACCGGATCCACAATAACAAGACGTTTACGAGTTCGCTTTTGGTCAATAGGACCAGCATCTTCAGCAGGAAATGGATTGTTGCTCCGAGTCTCGACTACCACCTCCTGGTTGGACGAAGGATCGAAAATTTGAAGACGTCGTCGCTCTCTGGGTTGGCTACTTGGAGCCACAGTAGATTTAGAATCAATTAAGCTGTTCGAATTGCCAAACCAGTCGACTAACTTATGTTCACTTAGTCTGTCAGCGTTAGAATTGGTGTTCGAAGTTTGCTGATCTGGCTGATTAAGATCATCCGAAAGTGGCGAAGCGGAGTGGTACGACTGGCCCCTGTCATTATCAAGAGGCATAACAACTTCGGTGTTGGATGACGGGTCAACAATGCGAAGTGGTTTTCTTTGTCGTGCGTATTGCTGACACGGAAAATAATCGTTTACAAAAGTGTCAACTGGATGATCAGTCTCATCAATCTGTTCTGATGTTTCATTTGACTTGACACTGAGAAGATCCAAAACTGAACACGTATTATCGTCTATTGAACGTTCTTCAGGCAAAGCTGATCCGTAGTAGGAATCTCTTGTAAAGTCAGGATACGAACTGTTAACAAGACTCGGTGATTCCTTTTTTGTGGGGTAGGTTGGTGAAAAGAAAGATTTGAAATTTTTATCAAAACTAGGACCACATTGTGGAATATTCACAGTGTCGATATCTAGTGCATTTTGATTGGTTAAAGTAGTAAAATCATTAGAATTTTGATGAAACGGTGTAAAGGAAGACTTTTTGAAGGGATCTGAGTTTATTGACGTTGGCTGTTTAGTAAGATTAAAAACATTCATACTATCTCTCTGATACGATTGTCTCATAGTTGGTAATAAGTCATCAAATCTTTTGGATAGTGTCATCTGAGAAGACTGAATATTTGAAATATGCACAGTCGTATCTTCATGTTTCCACAGTGCAGCAATGGCATTCGAATTGTTTACAGAAGGCCAACCACTTTGATTGTTTAATAGTTTATTACGATTGGCAAGGTGAGCTCGTTGTATCTTCTCTCTCCAGGATATGTTATCTGGTGTTTGAACTGATTGATTATCATTAGAATATGAAGTGTGCAAGCTGCGTGATTCCAGCGACAATGCTTTCGATCTTGACGAATTGGGAAATTGGTTAGCTTGATTGGGTTGATGTATTTTTTCTATTCCTAAAATAGGTCTCCTTTCTACACTTGGCTGAGAAGGTGCTTCTGAAATTACCTGTTTTTTCGTAATAGCTCGCATTGGCCGCGAAGCTGTATTAGAATTATGAGACCATGGGTTACCTTAAATGAAAAAATAGTTGAATTAAAGGATGTTACTTTACAAATATTTAATAATTAAATTTATATTGATAGCAATTTTTTATTGTTAAGAATTTTGAATATATTGCATACTTACTACCACACCATACTTTTAAAACACATTATTAAGAAAAGAATTTATTATAAATTATACATACTTTGTGATGAATTTCCCGTATTTGTTATGACATCATTTGAAAGGTTAAAGGAATTCATCTGAAACAACGTATACACATTGCATTAAAATAAATCATTCAGTGTGAGAATAAAAAGCATCAACAATAGTTTTAAAAATTGACATTGATTTTGTTTGTTTATATACAATATAGTATATTACAAATACTATGTATGACAGTATATTTTCACAAAGATGTTGAACTATTTCTATAGTTGAGTTAAAATAATTTTAATTATTTCAAATTTTAAGTAGAATTACATATTATAGCAATGAAGGCATAATTCAGTATGTCTTTTTATGATAATGCAATGGTCATTATTATAAAATTTAAAGTTTTTAGAATTTATTCAGGGGTGAAAATGGAAAGTTAATTACATTTGTATTTACAATATTTATACATTGCAATAATGATATTATTTATATCAATCACTTCAATGTTCAAATGTAACCCAGTTCAAATGTACTTTTCATGTTTTTTTTAATAATTAATGTATGATATGTTAAAATTTAAATTAATAACTTAATTCCATGTAATAAAGCAATGAAATGAGTTACACATACATATAATATAAAAAATTATATACTCCCTGGAACAAATGATTTTTGTCTGAGTTAAGCAAAATCAGATTTAAACAAGACAAAATCCGAGTTAGGCCCAAAAACGGGAACAAAAGAAATATTCAAGTTAATAAAAAATCCAACTTAAATGAGTCCAACATAATCGAGGTCGACTGTATGACTCTTTGGCAAGTACAAAAGGAAGCCTTCAAATTATTTTACATGAATTACATATATTTCATATAATATGTTTTTCTATTAAATAATTTTGTGCTGTAGAAAGATACTACATTAGAATAAAGTACACCAGAATATTGTATATTGATATTTAATAGTTTCTATTTCAATTGTCCTTGCAACAGCTTCATATTAAATGCCAATGCATCCAAGAATTAAAAGCAGTTGTATAATCTTGAATTGGAGGCAAATTTCAGTTCTGAATTGTAGAAACAATATGATGCATAAGAATATTTGTATTACTATGTAAAATAATGCTATATGATTGAAAATAAGTAAGGAATTAACCAGCATAAATATTGAATACATAGGTAGGTAAGAATTTAGTATGCTGCAATAAAGTAGGGAAAAAGCAAAGAGATAAAATGTCTCCAAAATTCATAGTAAAATACATGATAAAGTAGTCACATATCAGAATGCAAATATGTAGTGTATGTGGTTAAAGGCATACATGTAATGTGTACTTTAGATGTCAAAATTTGTTTTAATTCATATAACAATAAATATGAAATATTACAGTATACTATAATCACAATTATGCAAAATAATTAAGATAGTAGGCACACACTGTGCATTCCATGTAGCCCAAGAAGGATATATCCAACATACAATCAGGATTTTTTTACATAAAAGAATAGAGAAAGGCTAAAATATCTGGAATACAGGCTGGACAATATCTCAGAATTGTGCCAGAATTTCACTAGAAAAAACAAGATGGCATAAATTAATTTAGAAGATAGTGATGGACTCTACATATGCCTAGCACATATGTCTGTCCTGCCAATCCCTCTAGGCTCCCTTCATAGGGGGCTGTCCTGCACCGAAAGGGTAAGGGCTATTAAAAAAGCACATATGGGACAATAACATCAAGCAAAACAACAAGGAGTAATCAACCTTAATCTGGATCCTAGGAGAGAATTTTACATATAAAAGAATTAAACCATGGGAAGGAGACAAAAACATGACTTGCAAGAACAGCTAATAGATTCCTGTAAGAAAAGTGAGAAAGATAGTGCTATAAAGACAATAAGAACAAAAGCTAAAGGAAGACAGATGATATTCACTGATGGATCAGCCGATAACAAAAGGAGAATCGAAATGGAGAAACAAGGATGGGAGCTGCAGGCCAATTGATATCATTATTCAGAGGAAAAAACCATGGGGATAAAAATGTGCACTCAATTCGATTAAGGAAAGCAATAACACCAAATTTATAATCCCCTCAGATCGAGTCAATCACAAGCCGCAAATTTTTTTTTAATTCTGCAAGTAATTTTCATTTCTATCTGTATATTAATAAAACTGGTCATCATGAAAAAATTCAAGTACATCAGTGAATTTTAAAAGCACATGTCCACTTTGCACCAACCAAAAACAAGGCTGTATTGGTCTAATGGATACCCAGCCATATTGGGATTGAAGGAAATGAGGAAGCCAATATCAAGGCTAAGGAGATGACAAAGATAGAACAAGATAACATTAATATAAACCACAAAACAATTATCAAACCTTATTATGAATTGGGCAAAAGAAACTAGCTGATATATAGAAGTATGATAAAGTATGCTGGTAGTTTATCAAGAGGGAGAGAGAGACTGTCAGTCTTTGTCAAATCAGAATGGGTTACTGTAATATGACAGAGTATTTATTATAAGAAGAGAACAGATAGGGTGCAAGATGCAACATGTATTGAATGCAGAGAGGAAGAAGGACAGACCCAAGGTTCCCGCACCTATTGCAGAACAAAAAATCAGGACAATTAAGGACAATTATCACAAAAATAAGGACAAAATAAGGTTATCAATTATTGCTCTTTTAAGGACTAATATATGAACATCAGAACTATACTTTGAGACTTTATGTAAATAGGTATATTAAAAATAATAAAAACTAACAAATAAGGTCACACTTGTGTTCACATAACTTCATTTTTCTGCACAATGGGATCATAGAGTAAATTATGGATAATCCCATGTGAATATTGTATGTGGGTACATTAACAATACAACACCTAATATTAAACTTTACAAACTAGATAGTTGTTGCTTTATTTTACAAATTTGTTCAGAAAGTTTATTCTGTGTAGCAGCAGCTGTTTTTGCCTCTTTCTGTTTCACTTCCTGTAAACCATAAAGATTTTCAACGAGTTTCCTTTTCTCTGTCTTTTGAACCATACATGCTTTTTGATGCACTTTTTCTTCATCCAGAGCAAAACAATATCTGTCAAAATATACACAATAAGATTAAACGAGATAAGTGAGATGTACTGCTCACATAAAACATATTTAAAAAATAAAAAAAGGAGAAGGAAGCCTGGTTGCATTGGGAAACAACTATATTTCATAAATTATTTGGCCTAACTGACCTTCTTCAGTGATGACAAACTAAAACTGTACAATGGTGGCATTATATATACCTACAGCTAACATTAACTATGTTAGATTAAGTTGATTAAAATTTATTCGAGTTAAAGGAGAGATTGAAGGATATTTACTTACTGCTGGCGAGCACAGGAAACTGACTTTTAAAGTTCATCAATGATAACTACTTCCAAGGGTCCACCAGCTGCTTTGATACCATCATATACAATGTGTTGAGCTTCAATAGTTTTCTGCTCTAGATTAGGAACAAGAAGATCCTTATTAACCGAAAATCCTGCCTCAACTGCAGTATTTCCATGAGATAAAATAAGCACTAGGTGAATGATCGACCATAAATCAGCATACACACTTTCTTGTGCAACAATGGGTGCATAAAAGTCATCAAGACAGTCTGAGAAGTGAAAATCTGCATTTTGAACTAATGTTTGAAATTGTCATTTAGGATGATCTGCAGTTGTGCCAGATATATGACATACAGTAGTTCATGTAGAATTTGAAGCAAAGAATCAACTCTCCTCAGTGCTTGTTTCAGTGATTTCTTTATCAGAAAAGGAGAAAATGCTGAGATTGCCTTTGTCAATTTGTATTTCAGTGGACACCATTCAATCAATTTCTTGCAGATTGTCACCAACATTGCCCTGCAACTTAAATGAAAACCAAGCTTTTGTGCTGGAGATGATATTTTCGTAAACCAACTCTTTG